>JAAWXA010000018.1:18905781-18990971 GCA_038090715.1 Florisuga fusca | reverse complement strand
TATAAGGTACTCATCTCCTCACTCTGTATTTTTTTGTTTTTGATTTTGTATACTAGTTAGCAGTGAAGACTTGTCTGCGTGTATCAGAAGGAATAAAGAGAGAAACGTCCTTAACTGTCAGTTTTAATAAGAGGAGTCAACATGCCTCTATTCAGGTTAAATATTGCCCTGTCACATTTCAATAGAGTCAACAGATTTTTTAAAGAAAAGTCAAAAGCACTGTGTTTGCAAAAAATAATAATAAAAAACCCTACCCCCCACCTCCTTGTCATAGAGTGTCAAAGCCCTTCTTTATTTGGGGGGGCGTGGAAGAAGGACAGAAAATTCTTTTGTAAAATGAGAAAAATTACTACTCATAATTGGCACTGACATGAAAAAGGTTGGGGTTTTTTGTTAGAAAAACAAAGAAATTCTCTAATTTAATAATCACCTGCAAAGTGTTATTGTGATGGGAACAAAAAACACACAATCAAAGTCATCTCTTTTAAGTAACTATAGTGTTTTTAAGCAATCACTGCACTTTACTGCAGCTCATACACATAAACCGATGATGTGCAAAGTATAACAAGACACTCCAAATTCCTGAAGTTTCTCAAATAACAAGTGACAAGCTACACAGAAGAAGAGCAAGGAAGACTCTGTCAGGTAAAAAGCAATCACCGAAAGGAAGCAGAAGCAGGAGATTCCACAGTGATTAATCCTATATGAAAATTTGTAGAAGCTGACCCAATCTGCTGGGCAGAGCTTGGTCTTGTACACGGCCTGGCAGGGAAGATCTTCATGACCTTCACCTGCAAACTCATGTAGGGCTTATCTGGCCTAGTGGAGCCTGGTCAAGTTCAATAGAGAAAGGTGAGATACAAAGCAGATATCTCATGGATAAAACACAATTTAAGAGTTCCTAATCCATTTCCAGTCACAGTGCTCAAAGTCCAAGACCATTATTTGGGATTATTTGTGCTCTACTTCCTTTGTTGAGGAGAAACACTCCTTAGAAGCTAGTTCTTGGGACATGCTGCTACAATTCACAATTTACCTATATTTAATACACAGGAAGGGAATAGAGACTTTGGCAACTCCTCCATGTTTCCAGAGCTGGACAAGAAGAGGATGAGAACTGAACAACTCCTCAGGAGCACTATGTGAACCAATTCCTAACCCAGCAACCTCCTTCTGTCCTTGTGGTCACCCTCCCTCCAGGGATACAGATGGACAGACATCTGCAGCTCTGAGCAGCCCTCCTGCCCAGGAGGACACCTGGGGTGACCCACCAGAGCCCTGGCCAGCTGCAGCCGAGATGCCACCCTCCTTTCTCACAGGCAATCGCCAGGACCAAGGCCGCGTCCTCACTGGGGGAACGTGCAGCATTTCACCAAAACCCCAACGTCTGTAAAACTGGTTCCATGCGGTTTCCAAAGCAAAGCCACAACAGGTCAGCAATGCCAGAAAAGCTCCTCTCAGTTCAGGTAACTCAGACCCCTAAATTCCAGGTGGTTCCCAAGAATTTTTTTATTTTTTTTTTTTTTACCAACATCTGCCAGCTGCTTGCATTGCATTTCACAGACAGGCTCACTTTCATGAAACAGCCCTAAGATTGATTCTGTGAAACTGAATCCTGCTGCCTGTGACAGGCTGGGGATGGCCTTGCCATCCTGCTGGAAGGAAATTTCCCTCAGTGCCCACCCCAGGAGTTCCCAACTCAAGAACCAGCACATTCCACTCCAACCAACCCCTGTGCCAGCTGCCACAATGGGAAATCCCTGTGGGAACCTGGGGACAAAGGCTCATCCCTTCCACTGGTATCCCAGCTGCCAAGAGCAAAACATGAAGGGCAAAATGGATTTGTAACACAACAAACAAAAAAACCCCAAAACAAAACCCTGATACTGATGAAAAGAAGTATTTCATTTAAAAACATAAGAGCCATTGGGTGCCCTGTCTGGGACAGGCAGCACCCTGGGCACCAGCAGCTCTTGGCTTCCCCAGAGAACACCCAGACCTCACTGTGCCTCCTCCATGCCCAGAATTCACACTGTAATAGCAGAAATTGATAAATCAGTGTGTGCATAAAGATCATCAATGAAACACTCTGTGGATTATTTAGCAACAGGATTGTTGCCTCATGAGAAGACAGTTAAAATGCCCCTAAACAAGCACTGAAAAGGGAGCTGTGACATTCTGTGGAGACAGTCCAAATAAAATCTACCTCCAACCAACAGCTCCATCTTTCTAAGTACAAATACCAGATTAGGCTGGTGGTCCCAATATTCAAAAGAGTACTTCATTAGAACAATAAATGAAATTAGTTTCCTTGATTTCCAGAAAGCCATTTGGGAAGAACTCAAACCAGAGTGACTCGACATCAGGCAGTCCTGTGTTCCTGCTACTTCCCTGGTAAATATTGAGCTGTCAGCTAAACTCTGATGCCTGCAGCCAACCCCTTCCCTCTGCTCTGGCTGCAACACTGAGGGCTAAAGTAGGAGAGGAAGCAAACCCTGGAAGAATCATACAGAGACATGCCAAGACATGCAGGAGGTCAGGATCTCTGTTTTGCAGCTCAAGAACTGGTATTTTCTGGTATCTTTAATTCTTTCTCTCTTTTGCACAGGCCTGTGTAGTGACAGTGTCCTCATTGCCCCAGTAATGTCCTCCACTCAGGGTAAATGTTCATTAGGGCAAGTTTGTCCCTCTGACTTCTGGTCTTTACAGTGCTATCTGCTCCCCACTGAGCGCTTCCTATAGGATGAGCTCTTCCTATAGAATGGTTGCAGCTTTAGAGTTTCTTTCAACAAAGTAAATTTGGTGGAACTGGTAACGGCTCCATCCCAGCTGCTCGTGACCCAACATCTCAGATGGCAGGGGCTGTTCCCATCAGAAAGTTTTCCACTCCTGCAGGACGTGCTGTCACGGCTGAGTTTGTGACCTCATGTCACCGGGAGGTAATTCTCCCTGGCATTTCCCTTTGGAATTCAGCCTGCCATATGCATACTTTTCTCAAGCAGATGCTACTAGTGTGACTTCATATAAACAGACAACAAACATTTCATAAATTAATCTGTGTAAGACAGGGTTCATTAATCTGTAACAGACTCCAGTTGGATGCTAACCCAAAGGGCATAACACTGCAATTCTATGATGTCTTCTGACGTACAAAAGTAGTTTCAAATTTGCAGTCATTATCCAAACGAGCCTCTTGATGAGTCAAAAGTAATCACATACCAGCTCTGGGAAAGATGCACAGAAATGTCACTAAATCCTCTATTTTCACAGGTAATATACATTTAACTGTACAGCCTCATGTAAAGTGGTGGTTAATCACAGTTTTACTTATTATTGCTTAGTCTACACTGGCATGATAATGAATTAGCAAAGCTCACACTGACAACTGACAGACCTGAAAAATATTTTGCACTTTGTTCAGAAAATCTTCCAAAACTACTACTTTGGCAATTCAAAGAAGACATCCTGCTCACCACCCACAAAGGATACCTCCTGAGTCCTTCCACATTTTAGCAGGTTTGTTTGGGCTTGGTTAGTTTGGGTGGGGTTTTTTTGTTTGTTTATTTTATTGGTTTGTTTTGCATTTTTTTTACTGAAGTAATTTGTATCTTTCTCAGTGACACACAGAAGGAACATTGTGGAGTTTGCAAAGCAATGAGTGGTCAGGGGTTAGGGATGTTCTTTCAGTACCAAAATGAAAAATGGCCCATCATTTCTCTTAATATTTATTAAAACTCCTATTTGTAGGTGCAGTTTTGAGCACTCCCCCAGACTATGTTTACAAGCACAGGTACTGGCATGAGGAATTTCCTGACTTTCAGCTGCAGCCAGAATGGTTTGGCATGCAGGCAACTGCTTCTCTAAGAACATGTAGGAAAGTTCCCAGGGAAATCTGGATCCACAGATCCAAGAGACTTCACTGTCTAGCAAAGCTTGGAGCCTTTGTTCTCTCCGTGCCAGCATTGTTTTCATTAAGTAAAGCCATTTTCCCCTTTTTCTTTCGCTGCGTATATAATATTTTCAACTTTGGAACAGTGTATTTGACTCTAGCAGGAATCTAAAACACTTTAGCAGAAGGAAAAGTCTTAAGAGATTACTGCCCAGCACACCTTGGATCAAATCTCACAATTAGGAAGTCGATTTGCATTCTCAAAGTGAAATTCATTGTTATAACTGCAACTGTAGTTGACACAGTAGAATAAGCTATTGTTGAGGTAATTCCCACAAAAGGTCATACACTTAAGGCCTTCAATTTTTCTTGACAGCCACTCAGAAACAAGCAGCCCAGTTGCTCTGTGCCCAAATAAGCCCTACTGACTACCCTGCTTATTCCAGAGGCAGCGTGGGGGGACCACCATCACCCAACGTGGACATTCCTGGCTGCAAAACTTGCTTTTGAGAGAGACCTTAACGTTGGTGATCCTGAGCAGATCTCATTCTGTTCAGCCAGGACCGGCATGGAGTGGTCCTGCAGGTGCTGCTGCGGAGCAGCCAGGGGATGGGGTGGGAAGGGTGACAGTGGGGGGAGACAGACATCAAGGATGCTGAGTAGATGTTAGGACCTACATTTTTTTTTATGTGCATCATCTGTTTGCATGTAAGAGTTAAGCCCTGAGTGAGGCTCTCCTTGCACACATCCCTGCAGCCTGTCTCCATCAGAAAGTGGTTGAGCCATCTGCTGGGAAGGTTTCCAAAATTGCCTTGGATTGGGAATAAGAGATGCTACCTCCAAAGTGCCTGTGTGGCACTTCATCACCCCAGCCCTGCTACTGGTGTTACACACTAATAAACTTCAGGAGCACAGAGTTACTCAACTGAACATTATGTTGGTCTTAACATTATTCAGGGGTAGGACTGTCAGGTTCATAAATTATTCTCTCATTAAACAGTGAAAGAGAGGGGAACCTCCTGGTTAGGATTTTACTATAAATATCTCTCTAGTGGAGAAGATGCAGGCTCAACAGAATTCAGCTTTTAAATTGTTCCTAAGAATTACCTATAATTTCCCCCCCCCCCTTTTCAATCACACTAAACATGGCCCCATACCAGCGAGGGAAGCATCAGCCACCCTGCAGGTGCAGTAATTCCTGCCTCTTCTCTTGGGCTTTGTGTCAAGCAGAAGGCAGAATCTTACTGATAGGCTGATAGTCCACTCCTTTTACACTGCCAGAACACAGAAACATCCTTTCAGAGAGTTTTCTGGGCAATTTCTGGTCCTTGAAAAATCTCTGTGAGAGCCAAGTAGCTGTCTGACACTGTGTTGCTGTGGGTAGGTCAGGGACACAGGACAGACTGACTGCCAGGCAGCATCCCCGTCTGCACTTCAGTTCCTTCAAAAGCAAGAAAACATTGCCTGTGCTAGACCAAAACTTCTGTCTCAGTAAAAGGCTTATTTTTTAACATTTGTAAAATATTTGCTGCATTTTACACACATTTGAAACCCACCACTTAAAGATGGCTTGTTTGTCTTTTGCTGATGGGTTAATATAAAATTCACTTTGTGGGCATTGTTGGAGCTGATGGAGCTGATCCCCCTGCTTAGCAGATCTGCCAAGTCTCTTTAGTGTTGTTACCCTATGAGTAAATAATAATCGCATTATCTTTTGGGGTGGCTTTGCTATCGGATTGGGAATCTGAAGGATTTATGCTCACACTCGGGTCCAGTCAGCCCCAACCACCCTCACATGTGTGTGCCATCAGAGACTGGGAAAAAGGCTCAGAGAGAGCCAGACCCTGCTGGTGTGAGCCAGTTGATCATACAGTTAAATTTGGGGGTGGGATGGTGGCAAGAGACAGAAAACTCCCTAATGACTTCAGAAAACTCCATAATCCACCTAACTAATCCACTTTTAATTATACCAATAAGTAGATAGGGGATGGGACTATTTTCCAGAATAGAATATAACATATGAGTAATTTTTCATCCCATCTCTATCCTGCTTTTAAAGAATATCTAGAAATTATCAGCATGAGCAAATCTATAAGAAAAATTTTAGCAATGTAGCATCACCACATAACAAGATTTAATGTTTCTATTCCCCCAGAGAGAGAGCAGTAGCCAAACACTGTGCTGCTCCACACAGCAGCACCAAATTCCTCAGCCCAGTAAAAATCCAAAGGTGCTTTTCTCCTTAGTTCCTTGCATGAAAGAAAAATGTTATCCTGAACTACAAAGTACATCCCAGCAGAGAGAGTGAAAATTGTACAGGGAAAAAAAAAAAAAAAAGTGTTCCTCATAGGTATAAGCACATTAAAGAAGTAAAAAGTGATTTTTCAGAAGAGGTGAGCACAAGTGGGCCATACCACCCAGGTGGGACAACGGGGATGACTCCAGGGCTTGTGATCACTCAGTGATGTAAATGAAGAAGGTTACATTAAGCTAAAAAGGCAAGACAGCAGTAGTCACACTTCTTACAGACACCTGGTGAAACCAAATTTTGCTTTAACAAAATATTGATGCCATAGAGGGGAGAGATTCAGATCAAACCCATCAAGATCAGTGACTCCTTCACTAACTTTATTGCTCATTTTACATCTTGTTGCCCCCTATTCACTCTTCACACATACAAATAATCTTCCAGGCTAAACTATCTGCTGCAGAGAAATGGCTTTCCTGCAGCCCTAGGAAGCAGTCATTTCTCTTTGGCAATTATGTACTAAATGTGACCAGTACTGAGACTGGAAAAGAATGTGAGACAAAACAAAAGCAGAGAGTGATCTGCAGTGATTGTTGACCTCTGGGTCCTTTGTGAAGTGACAGGAAACACTGTTCACTTACTTCTGAACATCTCACAGAGTCCAAACATTTTCACACTCGCTGGTTTCTTGCAAAACAATAAACAAACCCGCAGACAGGTGTGCAGAGGACACCATTAACAGGAACAAACCCAGCCTGGATCCACTCCTGCAGCACAGAAGCTTCTGTCACCCCCAGAGCCCCATTCCTGAGGCAGATGAAGCACCAATCCTTCTCCCATCTCCCCTCTCCCACCCCAGTCCCAGTTTCCAGCCCCAAGCCCTGAGAAGCCTGGAGTTGCCCTGCCCCAGCCTCCACACTTTCCTGGGGAGTTTTCCTCAGAAAAGCCTCCTCTCTCATCTGACTCTTGGAAATGCTTCATCTTCCTCCCAAATCAATTTTAAGCCCCTTTTGCTAAGTTAGAAATCAAGCACATTCCAGAAAGAAGGACACAGCTTTCCCACAGGCAGCTGCAGGTTAATAGTAATCAAAATTCTTTGCAAAATTGTCAGTGTTTTGTTGCAGTTCAGTACAAAACTCAAATTTTGAAATATAAAAATTCTTCAGAACTTTATCTCTGCAATCCCTGGTATAACCTTACCATTTGCACATACAAAAATATAAAGAGAGACACAGCGAGACTGCAGTCTGGAAATAAATTCCTATCTCTATTTTCCTTTCTTGGGAATTCACATATACTTTAAGTTCTATCCCAGGGCTTCAGTCTGTAAGTATCTAAAGCACAGAGTGCTTAATTCTTCAGAATATCATTTCCTAGTTGCAAAAGATTACTCCATTTGGATTTAACATGTGTTTTGAGGTACAAACACAGAATATTGAAATTAAATGCCATCACATTTTTTAAAATCTGAAGAAATTCACAAAATGAAAGCAATTAAAAAACAGACAGTGTAACTAATAGCTTTGCATTTGGTGTGTATTTCTAAATAAATTCTAATTAATTTCCCATGCATCGTGGTTATTGCCCATGTTTCACATGAACCCATTTATGCTCATTTGCAAATGGGGAAAGTAAAACAGAGGATGCTTTGTGAAGTGCATTTGGTTTATCACTTGTTAACCTGGACTGGGGCTGCCAAGGTTGTCCCCTCCCACCAGGCTGTGCCTCCTCTGCTCCCCCCAGCCCGAAGTCACCTGCCAGGAACCCATGCCCCGCAGGGGCTGATCAGAGGTGCTGATGTTTGCTACCAGAACTCTCTTCCTCTACCAAAACTAAAATGAAGCAGCAGCCAAAGGACAGCCCACAGCTCCATTAGTCGTGGTTCTTCCCCCATCCTTCTTCCTCTGAATCTTCCTAAAAATCCAAAGCAACTTTCCCTTGGCAATTCTGCCCCACGTGTGTTTCATTTTAAAAACGTTCAGCTGTATAAATACCTCTGCCTCAAAAAATATATTTATATATATAAAGCGCCTATCACCACATTGATAAACATTCTTTGGAACCGCTCTGGTTAAACTAAAACCCTACTGAATCCTCAGATACGGGATACACTAAGGAGCAAGGGAAACTTTGCCACTTTATCCACAGAGAAGAGGAATCTGCAGGGTGAGCACAGGCTGCAGATGGAGCACCAGGAAGGACCCAATGCCTCCAGGATCCTTAATTCTTCACACTCCTAAGAAAAATGGACCTGGATCCACCAGAAGATTAGAAGCAGAATTACTGACCTATCACAGGAGAAAATGCACCAGCAAACCTGCAGGCAGTGGAAAAAGCCAGGAGAGAGGGAGAGCACCAGGAGGTTTGGTGAGTTCTGAAAGGGGACAGGGTCCTGCAGCACCAGGGGACACAGAGCAGACAGCGTGCCCAGCTGCAGGGCCTGCCCACACTTCAGCAAGTCCCACTTTTATTTATTATACAGAAAACAGCAACTTGCTGGGGCTTCTTAAAGATGCTATGGATGAAGAATCACTTCTCACCCCAGAACTCAGAACAGGAAAACAAACAAAACTCAGGACTGAACAGTTTGCCTGGGACAGTAACACCAAAAGGAAAGCTGACCAGCTATTTACATTCTCACTCATTCCGTTTCCAACCCCCAGCAGGGAACAGAACCACAGTGAATGCAGCCCAGGGCTTGGCCCACTGTGGGTACAGAAACCCTGGCTGCTCCCCAGAGACACCTCAGGATTTACACACCCCTCCCATTTCTCAGCCCAGGAAAATCAGATCCTCTGCCTCCAAAGAAAATAAATAATTGCACTGCGAGCAGCACTCTCCTTCCTCTGCAACCAGAAGTCGAGATAAAAGCAATCAGCTGGGAAAAAAAAAAAAAAAAAAAAATCCCAAGGACACCCTTACCCAGGTCTGGATCTTTGGGGGAACAAAAAATAAACTAAAAATAACAATAATAAAATAAAAAAATCTACGAAGACAACTAAGGTTTCTTTATTGCTGTGAAGAGCCAGGAAGGAGCTTTTTGGGCTGAATATCATCAAGATAAAGAGCATCTTAGAACAAAAGCTTGCTTGCTTTCTGCAGCAAAGGGCAGCATTTGTTCTTCCAGTTCAAGCAGGCACTGTTTGAGGCAATCTCCCCTTTCCCATTAACACTTGTTTGCAACAAGGAAAGGTGTTTTTAAGGGCAGGGAAAACAGGCTGCCTTACCCTGCACTCCACCTGGCACGGGCCCCACAGAGCCAGAGTCTGGCTGGGGTGGCAGACCCCACACCCTCAGCTTCACCCCAGGGCTGGTTTGGGTTTACACCCAGAGAAAGCCAAACCATCCCTGCGGGACATCCCACACCCCCACCAGCCCTGATGGGACCCCCAGGGCTGGGGCTGCCTCCGAGTTGAGTCCCACTTGTGTCCAGGCAGCAGAGGAGAAAAATAGGGATATTAACCTCTAACACTGGCGGAAATAATAGCCACAATAAAACCAGGATGAAAAACACAGTGGCAGTAATTATTCTGCTCTGGTTTACAGTGCAGTGAGCAGGGCCGGGAGGAATTTCTGAAGCAGCTTTGGCCGGTGCATGGTTGCAAATGAGGGACCCTGGCATGGAGCAGGCTCTGATGGGACAGACCCCTCCCCATGGTGACACTGCTCTGGGCTGCCTGGCAGATCCCATGGTGGGAAACGCAGCGGTCTGCACGTCAAATAACCCAAAGGAGACAACCAAGCACGCTCAACCCTGGATTTTGTGCCTGGCTCTTAAATTTCTCCAGACCTGCTGTAACAGACAGGAGAGGGCCATAAAAACCAACCTGGGAAACAAAAAGAGAGCTCCAGGGATTTCTGCTCTGCACACCCATTTGTTCCTCCTCAGTGCATGGCTCTGCACAGTGCGGCCACATCTGCCCCTTGCTCAAGAAAATTGCCCCAACCATCCAGGCTTGCTCCTGCCAGGACAAGGAGTGTGTTGGTATACCAGCTTGATGTGTGGAAGAGCAATGAGTACTATTTAGAAAGCAACTGTTTATTCTTCTCCTCCCCCACCCCACCCCTTTTTTTTTTTTTTTTTTGAGATTCTCCATGTCTGTAATTAATTTTTGACATATATAGCACAATTCCCTTCCATGAGTTATCTCAGTTCTCCTCAGGTTTAAATGTCATTCTTCTTCGAAATCTTCTCATTCAAAAATCAAGTTGGATCTAATAAAGAATTCAAAGGTGCATCTAATAATAATGAAATAATAGCAGCAAAAAACAGGCTCCTGCATCTGTGCTGAAGAACAAGGGATATACAAGACAAAAATGTAGGGGAAAAAAGAAATTAGAAGGAAAAATCATGATATTGCTGAAGTGCTGCTCTCACACTAAGACCAGGGGGATTGGGATAAGGCTAAAGTTAATTGCATTTCCAGATGACAAACCTCTCACCTCTGAACTGAATGGCTCTTTATAAAAGCTATCAGTAATAAACTGTAAATCTCAGCTATGATTGCAAATAAAGGTCATCCCTTTCATGCTGCCACTTTCCTGGGCCTTATTATATTCCTATCTGAACCTTTCTTACTTCTTAAGGTGTGCTAGCTGCCCATATAAGCAATCACTAAGGCTTTTTTATTTTATTTTGAAAGACACAAGGAGATGGGATTTACATTCTGGCACCGCACTGATCCAAAATGGAAAATCAGCCAGTTCTGACAAGAAGACAGAATCCTGCTAGCAGAATTAATCTTCGTCTTATATTAATGCAAAGAAAGGCAATCCCTTCCCTTCACTCCTGAAATCTGTATTTCCTTCTTCACCAGTACAAATGGGCATCTCCAGCTTCGGCTTGGCCAGCTCTAAGAATCCCTGTGCCAATGCTCAGGGGGTGCAGGTGGTTAAGTCACAAGGCACCCTGTCCCCCCACCAGATCCTTGGGACTCTCTACACAAAGCAAACCCTTGGGAGGCAGAGAGAGCCTGAACCCAGCACCACAGCCAGACTTCCTCAAGCTGGTTCAGCACATGGGGGCTGCCAGACCATGAAAAACACCCAGCAGAGCCTCTCATGTGCTAACAAAGTTAGTGCAAAATAGTGATTTTAGACATCTCACAACCAAGACACTGCAAAGCTGAAGTTCAGAGTATTTCTCAGGTACTTTGTCCAGCAAGAATCATGCTCAGGGACTCACCCCAGCACAGACCCCCTGAGCCCAGAAGACCAAGGTCTCACCAAGCAATTCACCAAGGCACAAACATATCCCAGCCCCATGCCTGCTCAGTGGACCTCAGCAAACACCCCCTCTCTTATCTCCACATTTCACCTCCTAGGTCTTCTCACAGCTGGGAAGTCACATCTTGTTCCATGCTTCCCCCTCAACCTTCTGCTGAGATGCCCAGAAAAATCAAGCAAACCTCATAAAAATAAATCCAGGCATTAACTGTCTGTGCCACGGGGTAATTCCCAGGCTTCCTCATGGCAGAACAGCCCTGCTTTGGGTGTGCTCACCAGATGTAACATCAGACAAGTCATCTGTGGTGTACGAAACGGGTCCATCAGCTGTCCTGCCCACACCATGCCTGCCTGGTGGTGCCCATGTTAGCAGTGACCCCCCTCAGCAGGCATGCAAGTATTTATTTGTTCATCCCTAGGGAACAAGAGGGACATGGCTTAGGTATTTCCACATTGATATGTACAAAGGATTAGGGTTTAAGGGAGTATTTTGGGAAAATGGACTGGTAGAGTAGGGATCCTCTCCCTGTTCATCTTCTGGACACAGCTTGGCACATTCCAATTGACCTTGCTGTGTCCTTCAGCTTCCTCAGCATGCATGTGGTGCCAAGGGTTACCTGCTGGCAGCACCTGTGGGCAGAGGTCAGGCAGAGATAGGGGAGATCAGGCCTCCAGGCCCTGGGGAGGGCTCGGCACAAACATGCAAGGATTTCTTTCTGGTTTGCCCTGTAGAGATGCCTGAGGTTCTACTGAGGACAACTGCACGAGCACCTGAGCACACAGGCTTTGAAACCTGACTTGGCAATGAAATGTGACTGTCTCCATTGTGACTAAGGCCAAGTGCTCTTGACATGGAGGAGAATTAATTTGAGGTCTCATTGTGAGAGCCACAGCCTGAGAAGTTTCTCTTGGCAATCCCTGTCTTCCTGCAAGTTTTCATTTCAAGGATTAACATGGCTCCCACAACACATTATCTGCAGGCCAAGAACAAAGTCTGCTTGGTGACAGGCTTGTGTGGCTGCATGACAACCACCTCGTGCAAAGAGTCTGGGAACCATGTAGCTTTGTTTTAAGGGTCACGTCTAAGAGAAGACAACATTTTCCCCAGGACTGCAGCAAAAGGAGCAGGACGTGTCACAGGAAAGCGGCTGCATGTGACAAGATCGGGTCTGACTCCAGCAGCAGCCTTGGAGATGAGTCCTGCCTGACAGCTCCTTGGGAGACCCTCACCTGGGAGAGGAGCACCGAGGCAGGAGGAGTCCTGGGAGGAACAGCACCCCTGGCTTGGTGCTTCCTGTGGAGCCAACAGAGGAGTGGGGCTCTCACTGCTAAAAAAGCCTTCGGTGGGCAGCAAGGGCCCACGGGGTGGGTGGGCAGCCCTGGGGAGGGTTTCCAAGTGGGAGTGGAGCAGATGCTCCTGGCCAGGGTCCCTGCAGGGGATGGCCTCGGGGAGCCCCGGGAGCTGGAGAGACGTCGCCTGTCACCTCCAGTCTGTCACCAGTGACCAAGGGGCAGCTCTGGTGAGACGTGCCAGCTGGACACGTGCATCAGACACACACATTTGCAACTGGATTGACGGGAGTGACCAGGTTCCTCTTTAAAAACAACACACACCCAGCCTGGAAAATTAAACTAATTGCTTGAAATAGAACCAAAGTTCTATTGCAGGAATAAAGGAGTTACTGAACCTTTCTGATTCACAGGATCACAAAGAATTATTTTTAAATCTCTGCTATAATAAGTCTACTTCAAGGCAGCAGCATTCAACTAAAATGCTGAAATGTAATCAGTCAGAATATTTTTTTAAGCTTAAAAATACTTCCTTTCTTGAAAATGGACACTGAAGCCCTAGGCAACATAACCACTGAGGTTTTATTATGAAATACATCTCAAAATAATGGCTAAAAGTCTTAAGAGCAGAGAAGAGGAAAAAGAAGTAAACAAGCCTTTTCTACCACTAAATGATAAATTAAAAGCAGTGTTTTGCTGTTCTGCCTCATTTTTTACACTGCTCGAGTTGTGCAGGTATTCCCATCAAAACCCTGATATTACCAAAGGTTTATGGTGTAGAAGGAGCAGTCACCTGTGCCAGCCAAAACATACCTGGGTAAAGATGTCATTCGAAATCAAAATTTAATGAAAATTTTGAGAAAAAGCACTGCCTGCTCTATGTAACAGGCATAGCGGGTACAAAATGTGCCCCTCACACCTGCTCTTCCAAATATTTGAGTAACTTCAGAATGAAGCCTCTGGGGATTTTAGGAATAGCAGTGACAGTCCCATAGGTGCTGTTGCTGCCCTCAGATAAAGAGCTCAATCTGAGCCCTGCCACCCACCTCTGCTCAGCATGGATCTGTGTGACAGTGCTGGCACACCTCACCACCAGAGCCTCTGGAGAAAGGGATGCAGAGCCTGTCAAGGGACACAGAACCAGTCTTGCAGCCTTCTGCTCAGTCATTTCTTTATTTGGTTTTGTTCCTACTGTCAAATCTGTAATACATAAATTGTGATGAAAAAACATCTCCAGCTGGACCAGAGAACCTCACTGTCCTCCCATCCCAAGACACCACTGGCTCCTAGTAAAGCCAGTTCTCTGCAGCCTGTCCCAGTGCCTGGTCCTGGCAGCAGGTGAGCTGCATGGGCAGAGCCACAGTGAGGACAGCAATCAGCTCAAGGCCATTCCTGGGGCAGTGACACACACCCCATCCCACCTCTGCCCAGATGAGGGTATTGAACACTGCTTGGAGCCAAATAACTGCCACAAGGATACCTGGTTAGAAAACATCTCCATACTCTGTGCAGTGGATGAATAGGGAAGGTTTTTTTAATTTCTCCTGATCCTTGCTCAGATAAGAAATTGCATCTTTAACCAGGAACCCCCCTCTCCCATCACCAAATGCCCCTTCACCCTGACCCCAAAAGAAACCAGGAAAATTAAACCAACAGAATACTGTGAGGTGGAGAAGGAAAAGACATCCATGGAGGAAATAAAAAGGAAAGTTTTATTAATGCTAAATACACTTTCCCTTTTGGGTTTGTACTACTGTTCCCCTAACAGTTTCCAGATGGCTCAGCCACCATCCCAGCAGCCAGAGGGAATGAAGCAGCAGCTTGCTGCCTCTCTCACCCTATGGAGCCAAAACCCTAGGCATAAACAGGATTTATGGGTTTGATGAGCTAAAAACAAAGGTAAAGACGCGCTGAGAAGAGCACGAAGGGGAATTAAAGCTGAATTTAATAAAAAAAAAAAGCTGGCAACTGAAGAGTTAACAGCAACCTTCTTCCTTTTAACACAGCCTTCTGTAGTAGCTAATGAAGGTAATGAAATATGACATGTAGTTTGGCCCCTGACCAGAGAGTGCACCTCCCTCCCCTCTGCTGCTGAACAAAGCCAAACCAGATGGAGCTGCTCTGGTGGGGCTGAGGCTGCTGTAGGGAGTGGGTCAGTGGGTGCCTGCCTGGGGCACGGGCTCCTGGCACACTGCAGCTCAGGATGGTCCTGCTCTGCTCTGGGATGGGAACCTGAGTGGACAAGCCAGTGCAAATGGATCCAAAGCCACCCTCCTCACCAGCAGCACCCATTTTCAGCCTCTTTTACACACCTAGTGCCATAAAACCCCTTCCTTTCATTTAAGCATAGGGTTTCCATGCCCAACTATCTGCTGGTAGCCCAGCTACAACTGAAGCAGCTCCCACCAGAAGAGAAGACAAAGTCCTGCTTGGGCAGGGAGAAGGCTTCATGTTTTGAGAATTACTGCTCACAGAAGTGACTCACCACAAACACAGGAGTCAGTGTTCTGTTAGCAGAGAACCAGAGGTGGAAAATCCTTCTTAAAATTAACATCTCTTGTTATCAGACAGCAGATTTGACTTGATCACTCTCTGGTCTGATGTGGCTGCCAGGCCAATAACCTCAGTAGGCACAACATGAAAACATGCACAAACAGATACCACAATTCATCATCTAAACGCAGGAAAGGTCCATGAAAGCTGCTGGTTAATAATGGATATGTGGATAACGATCCCCCTTGGCCTGGTGGCATCAGCTCCATCTCTTTCTTAATTAAGCAGCAGCAGAGGACATCTTGTTGCTGAGGGCAGAGGTGACCCATCCATCTCCCCTGAAGACCTGGCTGGTTTTGTGGGGACCAAGGGGTGCAGGCACCCCTGGGCACTGGAGAAGCTCTAGGGTGGGATTAGTTTTCCCCACTGGGACATCCAACTCGTTGGTAAGTCTGATCTAATCAGCAAGTGCTCCCTTTGCCCTTACTGGAGAACAACATGGCACAGGGCAGCCAAAGCAGGCCAGGACAAATGGCTCTCTGGAGAGGAGCAAGCAGCACCCCAACCTGTCCTAGCTGCTCTCTGAAAGGGTTTATGGGTTTCCACTGGTCCTGCAGAGCTGTGATGGCTTGCTCAAACCTCTGCACCTGCCTCCCAGGGCATACAAATACTACCCCAGGGGACATATGCCTCCTTCCATGGGTCTTCTTCATAGAAAGGGCCACTGACCACCCCCACACACACACACCCAGACACTCAAATCACCATAGATCTGTGAGAATAAAACTCAAAATCTGGAGTAAATCTGGAAAACAAAGTCTTTCTCTGGCACCTGTTAAAGTTACAGATGCAGCAAATGGACAAAAAATGACCTCCAGCTGCTGGAAGCCCCTTGGCCAGTTGAGGGAACCACCCTCCCAGGCTAGCTGGTGTCCCCACATGCTCCACGGAAACCTCCAGCTTTCATGGCTGCCCTCAGAGGCCCATGTGGTGTGTGTTGTAGACCCAGCCACATATCAAACGTAAAAGTTGAAAAAAGCTAGAACACACTGTCATTAAACTTACCTACTCAGCTGCAGTTTGCCCCCCTGTTGCATGGGCATTGTTGCCTGTGCTTGAATTATATGCTAATTTGCTATCATTCTGCAGGAGCCTGACCTCATTTAGTGAGCATGGCAGAGCACACTCAGGGTTGGTGCTGAATAATGAAATTATCTGTTGGTTATAGACGCAGCCTCATTTAAACCAAATCTGGAGATGTCACATGGACACGACCTTAACCACCCTTAAAAGGGGTTAACAGATTTATTCTGGCTTTGAGCCACACAGTATTTCACAAGTAGGTTCCAAGGGTATTTGCCCAACTCTTCGGGTACCAAGGCACCCTAACAGCCACCCAAGAAATTGGGGAAGGGAGGATGGAGTGCCGCAGGGTAACGGGGCACAGAACCAGGACAGGGGTGGGAAGCAGGGATGTCACCTGCACCCCAAGCACCTCCATCCCCGTGTTCAAATTAGCCACAAATCCTCCAAAATCAGCACCACAGGATGGGATTTAGGGCTGGATCAGACATGCACCCAGCAAGGGTGATCTGGGTGGTATGCAAACTCCAGCACTTCCAGAATTTTTCAGTTTGTTGGTTGATTTTGCAACCTCAATGATTTAAACACTTAAACATGTGGCACATGCTCCAAAACAGGTCAAAGGGAATGACATTTCCAACCTGGTGGGCTTGCTGATACCACAAGTGCCCCTACCAGTGGTCCAGGCACCAGCCAGCACCGACGAATCCCCCTCAGCCACCACAATCCCTGCTCCCACCCTGGGACCAGACCCCCGGTGAAGTTCAGTGCAACAGACCAGGGGGGCAGGGCCCTGGGAAATTGATAGCCTGTTCCAAGCGTTATTTATCATTCCCAGCACAGACACTGACATGTGCCTTTTGAAAGGGGATACTGTACCTTTAACCTTGACTCCGAGCGCGCTGGTAATTCGGGATGCGAGCGCCGGGTTCACGCAGGGCGACCTTTGGGGGGGAGGGGCAGGACTGCATTTATTTATGAGGCGGTTGGAAATTTTTGACATCACATGCTAGTCCCATTATTCACATGTTACATGACACAAGATTGGCCCTTTTAATGCAACAACATCGCATCAAAAAATTTGATTTTCTGCTCTGACAGCAGGCTTGTCCTCTGCAGCTCCCCAAAATGTAATCTGCTCAGGTTAAAGGCCACAGGAAAGTGATTTTAAAAGCTCACGCCTTTCCCCAGGATGGAAAAACAGGTCCTGGACCAGAAACAGGGATGCTTCAGGGCTGGAAAGAAATGGTCTGCTGAGTGCAACAGCCCCAGGGAGGGGAATCCCTCTTTTACATATCCAGCAGGAAAAAACACTTTCCCCCCCCCTCTTTGCGAGAAGAAACACCACAAAGAAATTATTTGTTAGGTTTACACTGCTAACCCTCTCAGGAAACCACAGACATTTTGAAGTCTGTGCACAGGACACACTGCTCCAGGGCTGGGCTACCTGCACACCCAAGCAAGAGTCACTTCCCCAGGTGCTGAACTTGGGGGGTTCGTCCGCTCAGGGTCCCCCTGGCCAGGAAGCTGCTCAGGGAGCAGCACTCAGTTGTTTTCATAGAACTTAAAATATCAGCTAATGCACTTGAAGATAATGAAATATATTTCACAATAATGCATCAAAGCAGAATATATTAAATTACTCATCAGCTAATTCCACAGAGAGAAGAAAATAGTTTATGTGTAACTTCCCTAAACATCCCTGGTTGGGAGCAGGCAAAGGAGGGGTTTTAAGGTGGTTGGGGTTTACCTGCTGAAGCATTTCCAAGCTTGCTACAATTTCTTTGCAAAACTATCACATGATATTGATGATACCAAAATAACATTACAAGTAACTAAAATGGGCTAATTTTGTCAATATTTTTATCAGTTTAAACAATGTTTTATAAATATATTACCAAGTGTACATGCAATGAAACAAAAACCAATGTATCAGGAAAGAGTAACTTTCTCTGGTGGGTGGGTGTTTAGTCTATTCTTAGGGCAGCAATTTTCAGTGTGTTGTTTTGTTCCTCACTCAGAGAGCCAAACCTATAAAAGCATTTCTGCATTCACCACTATTTAATTAAAAAAAAAAACAAAAAAAACAAAAAAAAACAAACCCACAAAAAAGCTTATAAAACCCAACCCACTCCCCATGGAGGCAGGACACAAACCCAACAAGGAGCAAAGCTGGTACTGCTGTGGCAGAAGGACAAGGCACAGCAGGACATTGTGGCATGCCCAAGAGTTGTGCCTACCTCTCACTCTGAGACTCTTCCCCCCTTATCTCAACTGCCTGGTACTCCTGGCTGCCCCACACCATCCAGCTGCTCACAGCTCACCAACATGTTGCTGAGAGAGCACCACAAGGTCCTCGCTGACAGAAGAGGCTCCCTTGGCATTATTTTTCAGTATTGTTCATTACATCAGAAAGTTGTGCTCCTCACCCTCTGCTGGCTATTCAAAGTTTGCCCAGCCCCTCCTGCAGCTCTGCCCCTCTCCAGCCCCCCAGGTACAGAACATGCTGGGCAGCACTGGCCCAGGCCACGGGGAGGGGAAGGTGGGCAAGAGCAGCCAGGTCATGAAGGCACAGCTCAGGGACAAATGCCTTGAGGAATGCTCTCCTCCAGGAGCAGGAGGATGAGGATCCTAAGGCACTATTAAATTTCTGCAGATTCATATGGGTTTTGAAGCCAAGCCCCAAGCCTGGCAGAAAACAAGTGGGGGAATTATTTTCTTCTTATTAAAAAAATGAAAAGACCCAACATTGATTTTGTCCTTCATCACCACACAAAAAACCCCTCCCAACTACCAGGAGGATGAGGGTATGGATTATCACAGCACCGTAAATCAAAGTCAATGTATTTATTAGGGCAACTCTTTGTTGTACATGTGTGTGTGCTGTTTATTGGCCTATACTGTTATTATTTTAATTTATGGTTTGCTTTTTCCAACTCTTCCCCCCCTCTGCTGATGGGAGCCTGTCCACAAGTTTTACTCATGCCAGTTAAAATCAGCATAATGAAATATCAGGGCCAGGCCCCATCACTCAGCAAGGACGCTCGGGCAGCGCTGACCCTGGGACGTGTCCACGAGGTGCCACCAAGCTGCTCTCCCACGGCAGCACCCTGGGGGCTTTGCTGCCAGCAGAGGTTGGGGACAAGGTCACAAGGACCCTGATGATGCCAGATAACAGAATCACCAGCAGGCAGCAGAGCAGCCCCTCCTGGCTGGTTAACAGGGGCAGCTGTAACCAAAGCCCGATGACTTTAAGCCACTTGCCAAGCACACCTGACCTCTCACTATCATTTTTACTTTGTTTTAAATAATTTTCTCAGTTTTGGCTGCTGTATAGAGGCACTGTGCAGGAAGAACCCACAGGAAGGCAATGGAAGTGTACAAGAATGAGGGAAGAAAACTTCTATAAAAGAGATTTCACCAATTTGACTCCAGTGTGCCAGCTGGGGTGAGCTGAGGGGTTTGTCCCATCCCAGCTGGGTACAAACCTGAACCCAGAGGAGAAGGCAAAGAGCACCTGGGAAGGAGGGAGACCCCCAAACCAGCCATTCATAAGAGAACTGAAGGAACAAGGCAGAGAAGAACAACACAGCTTCATGCCTCTTGTTACAGAGCTTACCTTGTTGCTGGTTTTGTGTCTGGTTGCTTCACTGTTGGGGATTTGGGTTTGGATTTTTTGTTGTGGTTATTTTCATTTTTATTTGTTTGTTTTTTCCCCCAAATCAAAAAGGCAAGACCAAAGGTTTGAATTTGTGGAGTTCCTCTGCCCGAGCAGGCTCATGCCTGTTGCTCTTAATCCACTCGGATGCTCAGCAGCAGAACCTTGAGTTTTCACGGATTTATGCCCTGTGCTGCACACAGTTCCGTCTGTTTCACGGTTATTGTTCTCACTGAGTCTACTTCATCATTTAAATTATTAACAGCAGAATTACACTGACAGAGATCTGCTAGAAAAGGCAGCTTTAAAATACAAAAGCTTGTGTTGCAATGTATGGATGCACATGGACTGGGACAGATAAACAAGGAGAAATTTGGATTTAAGGCTTATTGCTTCCCTTCACTGCTGGTTTGGGATTTTGAGGGGTATAACAAAAGGAAAAGCTGGAAAAGCTCCTGTAGATGGTCACCTGTGGGTTGTTACTCATGTTCATGCACCTTCGTGTAATCTGTAGGTTGAATGATGATGTGGCCCCTCCAAGCACCAGCACCCTCAGCACCTTGGACGGACCCCAAGACCCTGGGGCAGCACATCCCATGCTGTGACACAAAGCCAGCAAACCTCCCATGGCTCAGTAGAGCAGCCACCAACCAGCCAGGACAACATTTGCAGACAACAGACCTCATACAGCCAAGGGCAGCAAAGGTACAAATGACACACTGGTGTAAACTAAGCCCATGTGGAGAAAAGCAGTGACCCCGGTGGGTGGAGAAGGAAAAGTGGGACTGAAGAAACCCCTGGGTTCCAAGTCATCAAGTCCTCCTGTCACCTTCTCATTAGGAAGATGACATTTCCCACCAGGCTGTTAGAACCTATTGCTGCCCTTAGCTATCCAGAGAAGAAAACACAAGTGCTACCACTGCCCAGAGCCTCAGTAAATCACCAAGTCCTGGGCATATTCATCTCTCCCTTTTGTGCTTTTCAAAACGTAGCACATGAGAAGCCAAGATGGTAAGAAACCACTTTTGTTCCAAAAAGCCACAAAAAACCCACCTGCTCCCTGCCCCAGCCCTGTCATGATATTTATCAATACCAGCCCAGACAGTGCCCATGCCCAGGCTGGGCAGATGGTTTGAATCCAGGGAATTTGCTTTTTCCATGCACTGCATTACATATTTATACTGAAATAAAAGTGCCTTGTTTTTTAAATCTTCTCCACTACTTCTGTGTAAATGGCAGATGGATCTGATTCAGAAAAAAGTAATCAATGCATTCAAATAGTTCCTCCCAGTGCTGCTTTGCAAAGCTTCACATATTTTATTACACAAGGTTCTACAGACATTTTTTTAAAAATTAAAGCTCATAAAGCTTTTCATGTGAGTTTTTCTTTTAAAAAAATTCTAGACTTTTGAAGCAACAGTTCCTCTGCAATCAAGTAAAAAACCCAAACTAGCTTTTACTGTTTTCATAGTGTAAGTCTTAAGTACACAGGCAAGTAAAAATAATGAGTATTTTCATGACATCATGTAGTCCACACCACAACACTCTGCTGGGCTCCCAGGCAGGAGCTGCCCCAGTTCAGTGCGGGTTCAGGCAGGTTCTCAGAGCCACTGGTGCAGGTAGCACCTCAACTCACGAGGCCCATTGCCCAGAGGGACAGCAAAACCACAGCAGGAAATACAAAAATCACCTTCTACTTGGATGGCTGGGGGGAGCTGGTACCAGTGTTTGCCAAGCTACACTCTTTCCAGTACAAGGCTCAAGACCTCTCAAGTCACAGCTGCCACCAGCTCCATCACACAAACCTACCAAAGCTTCCTGCAGACACAGACTGCTTTTGAAGCAACAGCTCCAACACTACCCTCCACCACCACACTCCTAGAGATACCCCAGCTGAGAGCAGAAGACTTCAGCAAAACCTTTACCACCAAAACAACTTGCACTGCATCAGGTCACTTCGTGAGACCCAGGGAATTAAAGCTACCCCTTGATTCCCACAACTGCAGAGAAGCTTCACCAGGTAAACGTGGGTAGAAAGCAAACATACCTTAATCCTGTCCAGGCAGTTCCTCCTCATGGCCAAGCCCAGCTCCCCTCCTCTGCCCTCACATATATGCACTCCCTCCTACCCATGAGGCACCTGATAAATGGCTGATGCCCTACACCTGTGGAGTATTTGGTGACACCAATCAAATCAACCAGGTGAGCTCCAGCAGCTGGTGCCTGTATCCCCAGCCAGCAGGCAGGCAGAGGAGTGAGCTCCAGGCTGCCCTCCTCACCCCAGATGCAGGCCTTTGCACAAAAGACCTCCTAGAAGCAGCAGCAATAAGAAGTGAAATCCCAGAAGTGAAAAATCCAAATTGATCTCTATGCACTGGGCTCAAACATCTGAAGTGCACCAGAGGAAGTTAAAGCATGGTTCTTCTTTACTTGCTGAAAAATAGCCAGCTATTCTTGTCTCCACTGCTTCCCTCTGTCCTCATCGTTCATAATTAGACATCTTACATCAATGGCCAACCCTCAGCTCTCAGAAGATCTACCAGAGTGGGCTGCTCACCACGTCACTAAGCTGCAGCTGAACAAAGCCGCCTTCCTCCTCAAGACTCTATGAGCCCTAATGACGCTTCCCGATGGAAACAGCAAGATTTTCTCCTCAGAATAAATCAACCCACAGAAAACTTGCTGCACAGGATGAATTACAGCATCAGAACCAGGGCTGGAAGGCATGGCTGGAGATCACCCAGTCCGACACCCCTGCTCAATCAGGGACACCTGGAGCAGGGGCCCAGGCCCACGTCCAGCTGAGTCTCACCAGAGATGATGACTCCACAATCTCTCTGGGAAACCTGTGCTGGTGTCTGACTGGCCTCACAGTGGAAAAAAAAAAAAAAAATCTGGTGTTTCAGTGGAATTTCCTTTACTGCAGGTTGTGCCCCTGCCTGACATTCAAGGACTGCCCTGGAAGACAGAAGGCACAGGTGGACTTAGCTGTCCAGATCATGGGTCAGCCCTCCCTTACAGGCAGAGATTCTCCTGGGTTTGTTTAAACCCATTATTAATTGTGATCAGTAACCAACTTTTTCCAGCAATAGCTTTAATCAGAGGGTTGAGAATTAGTCCATGCACTCTCATCTAGTTCATGCTCTCTATCCGCCCTATGACTTCAAGCTAGGAAGAAAAAACTGTGGAGGAGATGGGGAGGGGAGGTCACCAAAACAGAGTGCCATGTCCACTTCCCTCCTGCCATGTCCAGCTCCCTCCTACATGCAGGCCCTCCCAGCCAGGAGCAGGGGCAGTCCCCACACAAAGCCCTGGCCATGCTCTGGAAAGCCTCTGCCCAGCTGCTCATTAGTGCTGCATTAGTCTGTAAACTCCGGCACAGAACGCCTTAGTTCAAGTTGCTCTTTCTTGATGTACTTGAAAGGTCCTGTGAATTTATGGCAGGATAATGTGGAGCACAGCACCTATTTATGAGTTGATCATTTGTACAAAACCCCCCTCAAAGCACCCAGGGTTACCATTCGACCAGGAGCTGCACTTAGCTGCTCGGAGGGCAAGAAAGCCAAGTATATGAAAGTTAAAAGCATTAATAAAAGTGTGACTTATAAATTACTTCATCTTTGTCACCCTTTTTGAAATGGGGTGAGAGAGGCCAGGGTAAATTTATTTTTTAAGTGCTTTCTGAGCCCTGCAAGGGTCAGCCCTGAAACGCTGTACTCTATAAATCATTTCATGGGTATCTGAGAGATGCGATTGCATCATAACATTAAAAAATATTGATTTGTTTATCATTTGCAACTGTTTACAGCTAAACAGCAGACATTATAACATTTGTAGGGAGAAGAAACTTTAATCTCTGAGATTGCAGAATTGAAATTGCTGCGGCCATAGGAGAAAAGAGCAACCGGTGCGATGCCAGCACCCGCCTGCCAGCTCGGCGCGTGCATTACAGGCACATTATGAAACCACTTATTTCACAAAATTACTAAAATGTCCAGGCGTTTGCTGAAACATCTCATATTGGAGCTGGGAAGCACAGTGAAACCTGGCATTAGGGCCATGGGAGGAAAAAGTGGAGCCTGCAGTGGATAACCAGCACCCAGATGTTCCCAGGAGTCTTATGAAGTCACCAAAATCAGTCATTCCACAACAGGTCTGCAGGTAGGACTCAATCCCTGGAGCATCTTATATAAAAGCCCCTGAAGATGTGACAAGGACACAAGTTGCACAGTTCTTCTGGCCTGCTGAGGCTGATCAGGACCACCAACACCACTCGCCCTACACGTCTGCCCCAAATAAGTGACTCGGAGTAATCATCAGTCCCTGGAGCATCGGTACCATCCACACCCATCACCAGAGCACAGGACCTCATCCAGCACCATGGCACCCTGCAGGGTTATGGACAGGACACACCATGGCAGCAGCAACTGCTCTGTGTTTGCCTGAGTGTGATATTCCAGGGCAGGCTGGAAAAAGCCTACAATAAAAATCTCATTAACCTAACGAGGGAGACAAACTATCTGGCAAATCTCTTCCTGATGCTTTAAATCATGAGATATTAGGGTAAAACCCAAACTTTTTCATTAAGCAACTACAATAAAAACTGGGTTGTTTCCTCTCCCCAGCTTCTTTTTTTAAACAGAACAACACTTTTGCTTTATTTATTTTTGGAACTTGACAGGCTCGATAACCAATTTCTATGCAGAACCACCCACCATTCACATCTCAGAGAGCTAATGAAGTATAATAAAATCGCCCCAGGAGACATGTAGATGGAGACATGCACAAACTTTTCAAAAGAACACTAACTGTAATTTCCTCAGGTGGGAAAGTGAAATTATGTGAGATGAATGAAAACAAAATCAAATAAACACCACCCATCAGTAGGGAAACTGGGTTAGCAAAGGACAGGCACCCCCCTCCCTGTGCAGCTGTCAGCTTCAGCATCTTCTAGGGGGGAAAAAAACCCCTCAGCTTCTATGTGGAAGAGGAACAGCAACAGATTAACTGGTACGGTACCCAACAGTGACCAGCAGCCTCTAACTTGCATGGAAATAGAAATAACCTCTCAGATAAAGGGCACAAATTCAGTGTCTCTTACCCAGGAGTTCCCTGAGTGCTTTTGGGGGCTGCGTTCCCATTGATATGGAGCACACCCAAACCCCCAGGGCTGTGGGCTGGAAAGCTGTAACACTGGGATGGGCTTAATGTGGGAATTGGGGCTCCATGGCTGGGAGTGACTATGCTCAGAAAGTCTGCTCCTGGCTGCAGCCAGGACAACCTGTGCTGGAGGCTCAGAGCTTCAGCTTGGGCAGCTCCTGCTCCTTCTAAAACTTCTTCCTGACCCACATAAGACATGGTCACCACAAAACCACATTGACCAAACAGCTGCACGTGCAGTGATGGGTGGGGGTCCGAGCTGAACCCAGGAAAAGATGAGGTGAGGTCTTTCATTGGAGGCCAAAGGATGAGGAATGGCCCAACATGGGCCCCAGGACTGATGGAGCCAAACTGGGCTGGGCAGGGTTCAGCACCACGACCATGCACAGAGGATCGTCCAGCACAGGAGAGAAAATTCAGCAAGACTTCTCCTGCCAATTACAGGTCGTCAATATTGACTATTTGAGGGATTTCCATGCTCAGGAAGCAAATTAGAAACTCAGTACCTGAACTATTCCTAAATGCAGTTATCAACTTCAGAGGTTTATCTCATAAAACCAATTCAGCTTAGAGTTTAATTCTACTAAATTAGGGCTTAGAAATAAGATTTGCTCTGAAAATGAATGCATCATTAGTTTTAAAATGCAATATACTGAAACCCAAAATGTGCAGCATTACAGTGTGAAGAATAAATGAGTAGAGATGGCACCCAAATGTACTTCTCCCTAAATATATTTACCAGCCTTGGAAAAATACATCAGCTCATTAGGACAGCCAGGCTTTCGGTGTGCAGGACGTCCCCCTTCTTTAGGGAACGATAATCCTCTTGTGACTCTCCTTGGCACAAGTTTTCCCTTTGTTCTTAAAACCTTCTTATTTCAGCAGCTGACAGAGAAAAAAGAACGAGCATCCTCTTTCTTAATAAAAATGCCACAATGAGATCCCGTCGGGCTTGTGCCAGGCATGTCAAAGGAGCAGGGACTAATTCAGGAAACCTCAAGAACTCCCTGTTTTGTGCAAGTTACAGTGTAGGGAAGAGTCACGTAGGTTTGGGTTTAAAAAAAAAAAATCAGTCTTCCAGTACATGAAAAGCAACTTCCATGGGGTGCAAGTAATCTCTGAATAGGGCCCTTAGTTTCCCATGGTATTGTATGAAAACTGATGTTTGATCCAACAATGCCAGGACAGACCATGCTCAGAAGAGGATGCGGTGGCCCCGCGGCGCCTGGCCTCTCGCATTACCAACCATGGCCACCCCTTCCAAGCTGCCCCAAGGTAAACCTGCAGGATTAGGAGTACAGGATGGGAAGTTGGGGGAAACAGAAGGAAAAAGGCACCCAATGGTGCCTTTATAGAAGGAAAAAGGCCAAAGACACCCAATGTCTCAAACAGAAATAAGACATTCTGGTGACACGGGTTACATTGTCGTTTTTTCTTCCAGATGTGGTGTTTCAGGTGGTCCAAGGAAACAGCGGGCTACTCTTCAGGCCTGGCCATTTACTTTGCATGTTAAAAAGCTCCTTTTCCCAAAGAAAATAACGCTGTCTTCAAGCAGCATTGCAAATTAAGTCAGCAGACTGTGTGGTGCTGTTACACCATCATAAAATAATTGGTAGTTGATTGTCTCTCACACCAAAAGCTTTTAAAGGTATCTTACAATATGTGTTAATTTGCTATTTTTTACTCAAGCAGATTATAACAGTTTTGTTCTTATTAGGAGTAAAAAAAACCCAACCAACCAACCAACCAAAACAAAACAAACAAAACAAACAAAAAAGTCAAATTATCTAATTAGAATTTTTGGTAGCAGAAGAGTCACAGGGAATGACACAATTCTAAATACTAAAATACTTGCCAGTAAGTATTTTTATGTAACAAGGCATTTGAAAATGCAAGCAAAGCTGTGGAAGTAAAGAGAAAGGATGGAATTATGTATGTCCACCTCATTAGTCTTGCAGCACCTCTGTGGGGTGTTGCCCACACCATCACCTCCCTTCAATCAGGAACTGCTTTTACAATATTGAGCGATTTCTCTTGTTCAAAAATTAGTCAAGAGATGCCCAGTGTGGTCAGATGTTTGTGTTTTGCCAGGTGATTTTCCTCATCCTTAATTTTTAAATTATATTTAGATCAAACCAGTCCCTGTATTTTACATCAATAAAAGTCTCAACCTTTCCCTTTCATATCCCATCTTCAAAAGCAGAAGCAGTCGTCCTGGGCGCCAAGCTATGTGCTACAAAACACTGTAGAGTTTTGCTCCAATTCATGTTTGCTTTCACTTGGTTTTCATTGAGGAGAACGACTTTATCTGTTCCAAACAGCGAAACAGAGCAGCTCAGCTGAAATGCTACAGGGCTGCTGACATTTGGAATACTATTTTCAGTCCTATTTTACATATGCTTTCAAAATTTATCTTATGAAAAATAAAAATCAGTGAGAAAATGGGCTTATCGGTGTCTGCGGCAGCGCAGATGACCTACTTTCAGCCATAAAGAAGGGGAAAATGGAATGGCTATTGGCAGCCAAGTCAAAGGAAGGAAAGAATCAACACCAAAACCTGTGCAAATGCCCAGGGACGCAAAATTCCACACGAACTGGGGCACTAGAGAAAGAGGTCACATCCACCCAATGCCCCTGTGGCACCGGCTGGAAGGGGTAAGGGCACCCCAAAATCCCGAGCTCAGCTTCCCTGCTGCCTCCTGGAACGTGCAGAACAACAGCTGGGAAACAAAAGGGCTTGCTAAGTGGAGCCCAAGAGTGACTATTACCTTACACACCTACTAGTGATGCACTTCACAAAAATCCAGGAGCAGAGAAGAGGAAGCAGAGGGGGACTCAACCCCAACGCTTTTCAAAAAAGGAAAAATCACTGGAATGAGTCAAGGTGAAAAAAAAAAAAAAAAAAAAAAAAAAAAAAAAAAAAAAAAAGCTGTTAAGGTTATTAAAAATGACTGTGTTTGTGGATAAAGCAACAACCATAAACTTCTCATTGATACTTTGTATTTTGTGCGGTTCTTTCTGCCTATAAACAAATTGTAAAAGATGGCAACAGCTAATTTAAAAAATAAAAAGCGAAGTGTTGCAGCAGAGTCTAAATTGAGTCTGACAGTCAAGGTCACATAACTTTTCACTTTTATTTAAAGACATTGCCTTGATTACTGAAAAATATTGCAAGATATGTACACGCAAATCTAGAGTCAGGACAGCCAGCCTCTGAGGACTGTATCAATGGCTTTGTGTCCATTGCTTTAAAAGGTACAGCAGAAATAATTTTTTAAATTGCCAAATGTTGTGTAATTATCAAAACACAGAAAATTGTCAGAAATCATTGATATGAATTTTCTGAATTATGTGCTCAGTGTAAGCAGTATGTCCTAAGCAGTTCTGCTATGCCAAAATAAATTAAAATTATTTCTGAAAATGTTAAAAAATTGTTTGCTGCTTTAGCCCCTACATATAGCTCCTATGTGAAAGCTTTCATTATACCTTTGGTTTATTTTAATTGTACTTATATTGTTCTAGTCCCTTTACTCCAAACTTGGTGAAAAACTGTTAAACCCAGTTCTAAAATTCATTATCTGTAAAGAAAATGAGTCGAGGCTGCACTATGTGTTACTAGCACTGAAGGATCAGACAAAGCATTCAGGATCTCATGTCTAATGCAAACGTTCTCATGGGCCCATTAGAGTCTTTATAGGTGGATCTCACTTATATCTTTGTCTAAAAGGAAAAAAACACAGATTCTGAGGAGAACTGGAGCCTATTTGATGTTCAGCCTCTATTGTCTCCCAGGCAGACCTGAATAAAAGCTTGGAATTAAGCAGCCTTTGAATCTAGTTTTCATGGTGATGGCTGTGATATAAAATAAAACAACCTGACTGGCGCTTCCAGGCCTTCAGAGCCAGCTGCCACAACTCACCTCCTTCCTACACTCAATTTATAAAATTATTATATAATTTTGACACGGGATTGTTGTAAATTAAAGGCAATAACCAGCCATTTTCTTTTCCTTTGTAAAAATCCCTCCTGACCCTGTGGTGTTTCCCCCTCACCATGGTGCACGAGCACCCTCCAACCTTCACACCTGCCCTTCTCCCTGCTGGGAACCAGGGGAGGTTCAGGACGGCTGCGGGGATCGGCGGCACAGTGGGGCAGGGGGAACTCTGTGGGACCCCCGAGGGACCATGCTGGAGAAGTGCAAAACATCACCCTCATCAGGAATCCTTGCTCTGCCCCACATCTCCCCTGTGAGCCAGCTTGGGGACCCACATTTTACCCTTTCCCAGGACTTTTGCAATCCCCTGCGTACAGTTTTCTTCAGATGCATACCTCATATAAATTATGTTTTTAAATTAGTTTTTAAATTGCACTAATACATTAATTCATAACAGAAGTAGCGTTATTACCAATGACAATTGGTATCCTTATTACTACAAAGTGACCATCATTCCGAGGCAGAGGAAGTAAACACCCTGCAAGCCCTGTGGCTGCACATCTTTCTCTTCCCAGTTGCTGCTGCGTCATTTTTCTCCTCCTTTGAAGGAGCATCCTTTGAGGAGGTGCACTGAGCAGTTTTTTGTAAGCTTATTCAGATAGAGCTTTTTGGCATCTGAAAAGATTATTTTAAAGTGGGATAGTGAAAAAAACAACAACAAAAAAAACCCCATACCACTCAGGTAAAATAATGTGTCAGGCCAGACTCATTATACAAAACATATTTCACAGCCCCCGTACTCGAACTGCTATTTTTTGGACCGAGGTCCATTGAGTCATTCTTACTTGGTGGTGTTTCCACATTCAGCTAAAAGTAAATGAAACAAGATTCAAAAGAAAAATCCATTGTAGGCTGGGTAAGCAGGATGGGAGCAGAGCTGGGTGAAGGGGAGAGAAGGGGTGGTCCAGCCCTAGGGTGTAGATGGGCCTGGGCTAAACCCCGCTGGCTCAGGGCTTCCCCAAGTTCAAGGGATGCCTAAAATCCCAAGGAAATTGTGAAAAAAGTGAGGCCACCTGCTACAGTGACTAAGCTGGTTTTCAGCGGCCGCCCTCACACCTGAAACCTTGTGCTGGTAAGAGCAAGAGGCACAAAGGAATGGATGAGGAAAGGAGCAGAGTTATAAAAAGAAAAAGGAAAAATCATAAATTAAGACAGAAAGACAAAAAGCTCTGCTGAAAATTCTTTTTCTGCGCCAAGCAATAGTGGGAGAAGCATTAAGCATTACTCTGCTTCTTCATCTAATGACACACAAAAGTCTTTTCTGCAAATAATTCAAGTAAACAATGTCCAGAAAGCATGAACAACAATACCAAATTTCTTGAAATTAACCAAGCTCCCAGAATCAGCAGGGTATTATTGCTGCTCAGAGGCTGCAGCTCCAAACCTGTGGGTGAGGCAATTTGTGGGAGGGGGGAGGGGGGAGCAGAAAAGGGCAGAAAAAAACAGCCCCTTCTTTCTCCATCACCATTTACCTGGAATTCAGTCCACTGTAGATTTCATTTCAAAAGGGAAAAAAAACCTTTGACAAACTCACCTTGGCTAAATATTGTTTAATGACTTATAAGAAAGATCTGATCCACTTTAACTTGCTAAACACTTTGTCACTGTTTTATATGCACCGCTTCCAAGGAAGGGAAAAAAAATAAAGGAGAGATTTTTAGGTCAAATGATTAAGGAGAAAAGGGATTTAAACCAACAATTTTTTTAAAGTTCTAATTGTTTGCTTATTGACACCAATTTACATGGAGCCACTTAGTGAATAAAGGTTTCCACAGTACACGGCACTTCTTTATGTCAGTTTTTAGCCATCATGTCACAGCCTGGCTTGAAAAGAAGAAATGCTGAAAACTCGTAGGCCAGAAATGAGCAGCCTATTAAGATCTGAAAAGCTGTCATCCCTACTGAAAAGACTTGCGTCAGCCACTGAGGATATATTTTAAAACGCCTGTCCGCAAGAAAACTTTAATAATGCAGCCTTGCTCTAATGTCTTGTGAGAGGAGAGGCAATTTTACTTCTTCTATTAACCCAACGTGATTACAATGGCTTATTTCATGGAATATTAAGTTCAAATTCTGCTCCCTGGGAGGACAATAAAAAAAAGAGTGTGCTTATGACATTGCCCGAAATAGCCACAAGGACCACAACTCCTTGGTGCTTTTAATGCATCCGAGCAGTAATCCACCTTAATTTGCTAATGGTTAAGTAAATTAGCAACAAAATCATAAAATACAAAAAGGTATCAACAGAGGAGTAAAATGCTTTCCTCTAAAAAAATATATAAAAATAACACAATGGTGTTTTCCTAGGGATCATGGTGGCCTTTCAAATTATATCTGCCTCCCCCCCAGCCACTCGCAGGCCAAGTCAGGGGAAAAATAAACCCCTGGTGTCAGCCAGGCTTTGGCCACCAGGCAACCATCAGCAGAGCTGGCAGGACCCTGGGAACCACAAACTCTTCTAGACCCACCTGAACAGTCCCTGGATGGACAGAGGGAAACTGGGCCCCCCAGGAGGTGGGGGCTGGATGCTGCTGGGGCTGGGTGCTCAGGGCTGCCACTGAGGCAGGAGCACCCCTGAGGGATAGGACCCCATCCCTGGGACCCAGAATCCCTGCCCAGCCACCTCCAGCCCTGGGCACTCTCAAAGTGTTGGGTCTAAGTCCCCTTTGGAAGTAAGCCCAGCTCAGAAAGCCAGGGGGGTCACAGCCGTGGGGACCCCCCAGAAGCCCAGAGCTGGGGGAGCAACACATGGGAAGGACCGGGGGGATTCTCCATCCCAGTCCCCTGGGCAGACACCTGCCCTCTGCTTTACTGCAAGAAGTGTAAAAAATTAAAGATTTAAAAATGAAAATGGGGTTGCTTGCCATTCATAAATTCAGTCTTGACAGAGCATAAAAATGAAAGCCAAGGAGAAAGCCTGCCAGCCACCGGCTCTGCCCTAGCCAGTGACACATCCACCACATCTCACTTCCTGCCCCTGTGCTGGGTACTGGGTGCTGCAGCCCAGTTCCCCATCCAGCGAGGACAGCAGGGACCTGCTGGGTGACAAACAGTGCCCAAAACCCCAGCAGTGAGCACAGGCAGGAGAAAACCATCATAAACAAACGTTTTGTTTGCTAAGTGATGGAGGATGCAGAGGAAAACTCCATCACCCATTCCTCCTTCCTACAACTTTTTTTTTTCCCAATATAGAAAAGGAAATAATTTTTTCATTTTAAAAAAAGTTAATGTATGCAAATAGCCAGTGAAATTATAAATAGCCACCATTAATTTCTGCTACCTAGTTAAACAATTCCAAAGCAAAAAGGCAAACTTAAATAAATACATTTAAAACCGCCTGCTGTGTAATAGTAAAGAGACTCCATAAAACTAGAACAATATTTATTTCTTCTTTTTGTAACAGCTCCCTGTTTTATTAGGCCCGTGTTCCGCAGTGATCTGATAAGAAGGAGCGAGGCTAAATGGCAAATGGCAAACATCCCAAATAGCAACCTGATGTATTTCCACAGCCCTGACCTTCAGATAAAAATCGCACAGAAATCTGCAAACCCACCAAATATGCAGCACCATATGCTGCAGGCATTTTCAGACACAACAGTAAAAAAAAAAAAGAGAGAGAGAGAGAAAAAGCCATAAGGGCGTTGCTACTGAAAACCTTTAGCCTTCCCCTCCCTCAGAATTTAAGGATTCTGCTCCTCCACAGCGCATACAGATGGATACCATCAAACCTAAAGGTTCCTCACCGAGGGTGTGGTGGGCTTGGAGCTGCCTATCTGTGACTATCAGGGACACACATTCAATATAAAGAATATATCTCACTGATATATTATATGTATACTTAGGAAAATACTTCAAACAGCAAAAAAATTTTGCACTGTGAAATTAGCTAAAATTATGACAACTGTAAGAAAAAAATTATACGGGCAAAATTTGGGTCTGGTGGAAGAATTCTTTGATGTCTGGATTCCAATTTAACCCCGACTGAGTTCTAAGAATCAAATGAACAAAGTATATCATACACCCCAAGTCTGCCTGTCAGTGCTAGTCATCATTTTTATTTTATTCTTTCCAGCCACATGTATTTACAAGACCCTGTTCTGACATTTCCTCCCTCCTCGCTGGATACGGCTACTTGCCAAACACATTTGCGACACCGTCCAACTCTGTATTTATTTATTCATTAAAACACACGCATTAGTATCAATAAATATGTATAACAATATTTTCTTCATGTTGCCATACAGATTCCTCCCCCGGCCGCACGGCAAGCAGGCAGAAATATGTGCACATCTGATATTTTAAAAATATTTTCAGTCAAAAGACTGCGACATAAATACTGTATTGGTAACTGTATAAAACTACAGCGGGAGTGGGGCTAGCAGTACATTTCCTAAATAAGACTAGAGGTGAATAATAAACCCCTGCTCAGACACACATGAATATTTGCAGTATTGGTGCACCAAGGTGCTGACTGTTGGTGGTGTGCATTAGGAACAGCACCTTTATTTTCTACAGGGCGTCAGCAGGAAGTCTCAAGCAACTGTGCCTGTTTCAGGCTGAATAAACAGCACAATCTCAACCCGTCCTGTGGTTTGCACAGAAAAACCTTTTTTTTTTTTTTTTTTCTCCAGGTACTAAACCATTTTATCCTAGAAACCTGAGCCCAGCTTCAGGATTTTTGAAGCAGTTGTAAAACATTAATAATATATCTAGGTTGTTTCCCCCCCCCCCCTCAACACCACCACCACCGTAAAAAGATAAGATTTATCATGAACTGTTTGAGGGATAATCAGCCATTTTTGGCCAATATATTTTAATATTTATATACCTGACATAGCTGAATATAAATGATACATCATGATTTTCCATAGTGCATGGAATTTATACAATTAACTGAGTGATCCAATGGCTTTAGGGCACACAAGGTGCAAACAATGTTACAGTTGTTTGCTGATTATTGTTATAAATCTTATAGACCATAAATACATTAAGGTGTATTTTGTTTACACCATTTATTTTCAAATATTATACACAACAATATTATTTATCATTAAAAGAGTTACACTTTCCCAGTGTATTTATTTCATGAGCTACATTTAGAGAACTATTTTTAAAATACAGCTTGCAAAATCCATGGCTGAAAGAAGCAGTAAAATTCGATCATTTTCAGGTTATTTCTGAAGATTAAGATTTTTCATTCTAAAACTGCGAAAAAATTTAACCACCACCTCTATCTGAAACGTCTGGTTTAAAGAAAGAAAGAAAAAAAGACCTCAGACTCAGAAATCCACTTGATCCAGCTGCACCCCAAGGCATGGGTGGGTGCTTTGGGGAAGCAGTGCAGGAGGGGCAGCACCAGGCTGCTCACTCACACCCTTTCTGAGCCAGATTCTAAAAACCGAAACCACCTACTTTAAAAAGCGTAATCTACAATTTCAGAGAGAAAAAATATTGACAAATACTCAGCCCTGGATTTTACAATATGAATATGTATTTTGCCTGGAAAGAGCTATATCCTCTGCCTCTCTATCCCCACTACAGACAGACGCGGGAGTACTGAGCATATATACTTACAAATAAAAATTCCCCCAAATGTTCCCAAATGGTTAGAATGTCCCAGTATTGTTTCAATTATTTTTCATTTGGGTTTGCAGGGGGTTTGGAACTGCCATAGCCCCAGAAGGTGAAACGTGAGCCCCGAGCCGTCGGAGCAAGCCCCGGCAGCGGTGGGGGTGTCCACCCGGGAGCAAAAGGGACCCCGCGCTGCAGCTGCTTATCAAATCAGGGTTATGTTTCTGAAATGAGTTCCTGCTGCTGAGCCTCAATTCATAGACAGTCGGGGGAGAAAAAAAAAAAAAAAAAAAAAAAAAAAGGGAAAAGAAAAAGAAAAAAAAGGAAATAGACTGATATAGCCCCAAACAAAACCTCAGAAAGCCATGGAAGGCACTGTCTCTTTGTGCGCCTGCAGCCAGCCGGTGTGTTGGGGTTGCACCTATGGACACTCAGCACGACGGCTGCACATATGTCTGGTAGGGTACAGAAAATCCTTGCAAAACCCCAGCCTGTCCAGCGCTGCCTTCTCGCTGTACTTCTCTTTGCTTTACCAGAAGTAAACGAGTACTTTCCTCTGTTTTCCTCTCTGTCCTCCTCTGCGCTGGCAATCGGGTTTCTGGCTGACATTTTCCCATTCTACAGGCACACACATTGCTTGCTGAGCACAAGCCCGTTTTTTCTTAAATTTACATTTTTTTTCTTCAGCTGAACAGAACAGAAAAATTAAAAAAGAAAGCGCGATTTTGCTGCTTACTGCCCTTTTCCGCATCACTGTAATGCCAGCCCGGTCAGTTCCCCAGAATTTACTCTGCTCTCTGGTACTTACTGGCCTGCTTAATGGGTTCTTGCTAACGTACATAAAATATACAAGTAGAGAACAGAGACATGGAAATGTACAGAATTGTCTGTTGACTTCAGGCATCAGAAGTGTTTTGTTGCAAATTTGAAGGTGCTAAAATCTCATGAATGAGTGGGAAACAGTGTTAAATACAAGCTCTGCTAACTTTATTTTTAATGATGACTTTAAAACCCGGGGATCAGCGAGGTGAATGTAAAAACTGTTAATCTTAAATTTCTACAAACCCAAGTGTCAGGGCAAGCATGTATGGTGCATCAAGCATAACAAGATGAAAACGAGGAGGTGTTGGTGAGGAGGGGGTCCGAGACACTTGCTTTTCTTGAATCCTCTGAATATATTTCACAATTCATCAGTTTTTGTCTTTCCTGCCACGAGTGAGGACAATCAGACCAGACACCCATTAGATTTTTCATGCAATTTTTTTTTTTCTTGTTCATGACATGTTGGCAGGGAGGATGGCAATTCTGAAATCTTACCAAATGAGAAAAATGTCAGAAACTGAACTGACAGCTAGTGGTTACTATGGAGATACGTGATATTGAAAAAAAATAAAATAAGACTCAGTTAATTCAAAAGGAATCAAGTTCAGTATTTTTAAGCCAGTTGATACAGATGAAAACTTAATCCTGATACTGGGATGTTATCTTGTTTCAGCTAAGAGCCAAAGAAACCATTTACTTGATTAGATAATTAACTAGATGTAACCAAATACACGGTAATATTTATAGTTAAACCAAAAATTAAAAAATATTCATAATATTTGTATGAAGAATAAACTATCATATCAGGAAGAAAAGCAGAAATGGAAAAAATATTCTGCCTGTCTGAGCAAACCAGAATTTTCTTCTCCATCACCACAATTACCTACACGGGTCCAGTTTTCTCCTATCAGTTTTGAGAGAGAAAGAGTAGTTTCAGGCAGTGACAAAGACAAATCAGCCGGAAGGTGAGGAAAGCTGCTGACTGATGGCTTCGATAGGCAGGAGGCTGCGCATGCAAGTTCTGCGGGAACCTGAATATCTCCATATTTGTGTTTATGTATTTTATGAGCTTTTTGAAAATTCCCAAGGGAGCTATTTATGGGGCCAAAATAACGCGAGATCTGGTGTTCTCATGGTATTTCCATCAAGGAATTAAAATACTAAAATATCATGAGAACATCACATCTCGTGTTATTTTGGCTGCATTAACGGTTCCCTGAGGCATTAACAAAGCCCATGAAAAACAAACACCAATGTTTGAGGCAGAAATATAAATGCTGGAATATCCACATACCCTGACAGCAACCCCGTGCACCATACATCCAAAAAAATCTGCCTGTCTCTGCTTTCATCTCACACCCGAAAGAAAAATTGTATCATTACACACACTGAAAATTAATATTCTATTAAAATTATTCTGCAACCACCTCTATCTTTCTGGGAGAAATTGTTTGTATCCTGACGACTCTTCAGCAAGATTATCTTAATAAGAATTCACACGAGCTTTTGGGGACACTGTTAGGAAAAAAAAAAAAAACAAAAAACAAACAACTTTGGAATACAAAACTCTCCAAAAAAAAAGGATTTGAATTTTTGAGTGTGTCACCGGGGTGTGACTGCTGAGGGCACTGAGGGGCCGGGCACCCAGCCCAGACTAAAGGGACCCTGGGGACCCCCCACGAGTTCCTCTGCGTTTCTCTGCCGTGACCCCGCAGGGACAGGAGGCGGTGGCAGACGCGGGGCTGCCCGGGCTGGGGCTGCAACACCCGCTCGGGGCTGCGTGTGCCGGGGGCTGCGGGGCCGCCGCGGCGGGCGACATTGCCACCTGCTGGGGATAGCCGGGGAGCGCTCCGGCAGCCTTCGGCACCCAGACACCAGGGAAGAACTGTCCCCGACACCTCTCGGAACCGTCCCCCCCATCGCGGGGCTCCCCCCGCCCACGGGTGCTGGCTGTCCCGGTGTCACTGCGCGTCTTCCTGAGCAGGCATGGCCAGGGCTGAGAGGGCAGTGACAAGGGAGGAGGAAGCATCATCCATGGCTATTTCACAGCTGGGGATGCAGCTTCTCCCAAACGCAGCACCAGGCACCCACCCGTGCCCGGCCCGGCCAGTCTGTGGGGCTGACAGCCCACCCTGCCTCATCGTTGTGCACCAGGAACATCACCAGCACCATCCATGGCCTCAGCCAACCTCACCCTTCCCATCCCCTGCTCCTCCAGACGGGCAGCTTGCCGGGGCTGGGGAGGGCAAAGCGCCCCCGGACAGGGCAGGGGAAGAAGAGGGCAGGGGAGGACACCCTGACACTGGCCTCATGGGGCTGATGGGCTCCTGGGATCCATTCCTGCCTCCAGCCGGTCCAGAGGTTGCCAGAGGCTCTGCTCTGCCTGGCAGGGGGGTGGAAGGCAGCAGCAAGCCTGTGATGGAACAGGCCCTGCATCCTGCAGCAGTCATGCCTCACATTCTGTGTTATCCCAGAGTGGGAATGCAGCCTCACCCTACCCAACATACCCTCTACTCAACCAGCACGTTTCTCATGTAGAAAAGCTGCTAACTCCTCAAAGCCACAAACAAACTTGTGCAAATCCTGTGTTTTCAAGGCAAACAGGATTGCTCGCAGGATGCATTTTCATCCTGGGGCTTTGTAGACAAAACATCTCCCCTAATATTAGTGATGACTCCTAGGTTTGATTGCATGTGTTCCTATATAAATCAGCCTCGGGGAGAAGACCAAAACAAGTTCCTTGCATGAAAAAACTCTTGCCCAAACAAAAGAATTACACTAAAAGTAACAAATTGCCATTTAAAAATAAATACAATTGAAAAAAAGGCTCAGGGTGATAAGGTAATGATAAGGTAAATAAACCACAACCAAAAGATATCATGAAACTCATTTTGAGATAAAATCCAGCATAAATAACTGTTGCAGAGTGTTTAAAACTATAATTATAAATGATACTTTCATTACACATGAAAATTAGAGACTGTTTAAAACTGAAGACAACAGAAAAACATGGAGCCAGCATTTTTACTCCCATAAAAAGTTAAAATATGTATTATGTGTCACTTTAGAATACGCTAAATTCAGTGAAATCCTGAATAGCAGCTAAGAGGTTTGTGTTCCAGCCACTGCACCAGGAAATAATACTCATATGTAAATACACACTAAAATTTAATCTATTTAAACATGTATTTCAATAAAATTCCAAAGTGTTGGTTTTTTTTTTAATGTAGGCTACAGTATACTTTTCACTGCATGTGGAAGGAAGGACCATAGGAAACAGCTAATGTCAGCTAATAATAAAAGACAGTAACACACCTGAATCTTGTCCTCTTTCCTTTAAAAAAAAATTTGATAACTGATTACATCTTGACAAGATTTCCATTGGCATGTGTGATTATTATTTCCTCCTTAATATTTTTAACTGAAACCCACTCAATGCCTTTTTGACTCAGTACAAAATGCAACTTGGGCTCCTGGAGAAACCAAAGTCACCTGTTATTTTTACGGATTCACATAGACGAGTACACCCCCACACGCTCTGTTCTGTGTATGTACACATGTACACACATATGTGTACCTGCACGTGGGCATTACAGTGCCCTGGGGACATCTGGGTGCTGCAGGGCAAACAGAAGAGCTGCCCAAAGAGCTGCCCCAGCAACTGCACCCCAGAGAGAAGGCAAGGTCAGAGGGAAAGGGGGAGACAATAGGGAAAGAACAAAAACATGATTAAAAACATGTAATCATATAGATTAACTGCACACAGAAAGTAATGGTTTGGAATTTTTGCATATATGCTGGAAGCAAATGAAAACACCAACCTCAGCTGAGCATCACTGCCTTCCTGACCCCTCAGCCACAGGGCTGCCCCAGTGAGCACCTCACTTCACCCCACACACCTTAAACACAGGCTGGGTCTGTGCATCCCTAGGAACTAGCCCCAGTAACCCTGCTTATGGGTCTGCTGCCAGTGTACAGATGCAAGAAACTGTTCTTGCATCTCATTCCCATTGCAGATGAGCTGCAGAGCAGAGGAACTCTCTGGCAACTGTTCAGGGTGTCACCAGGCCATGGAAATGCCCTGGTGCCTCCACATCAGTCTCCCAACCTGAGTGGGTTTGCTGCTTTGCCTGCATTAGTTAGGGAATGCCAGGGGCATACTAAATTTTTTTTTTTTTTCTTTCAGCAGAAAAAAGTAGATGTAAATAATCCCTGCTGCTCAGGGCAACAGTCTCAGGGTTCGAGCAGAGCCTCCTGTGCTTTTGTACACCCCTTGCTTTGTAACTCAACAACAGCATTCCCAACAGGGAAACCCAGAGGTTCACAGGAGCCTGGTGGCACCCTGAGCCATCCCTGACGGACATCTTCTGGTGCCAGAGTCCACCAGTGAGTCAAGCAATTTGGCCACCATTCTGGACTGGCTGGTTAAGGAGGGGTGAGGCAGGGATGGCACCAAGGGAAAACATTTTCACTGTCAAAACTCTGAGAAGTTGTTTAAACAAAATAAAAGTAAACCACCTAACTTTGCATTTAAGAAGAATTAAGCTTTTAAAGAGATTTTTTTTTTAACTGAAAAAAAAAAAAAAGCCTTTAATGGTAGTTATCCAGGAGGCCTCTGGATTTATTGTTGGATTTCACTTTGACTGCTATGGGATTCCCAGGGGGGCTATTACGTCAATAACTTCTGAGGCAACATTTTATTCCAGGTAACTGAAATTCCTTAGAAGATGAGCGTCAGCTTGGAGATTCTTGGCTCCTACTTAAAGTCACTCATACTGACTACAGAAGAACTTTTAAAATAAATTATTGTATAGCCTTCTGCTGTCAGATGCATATATAATCTATCCACATTTATTTATAAACATTCTTTTTATAACAATTCAGAACTTAATTCCCCCTGAAGCTCTTAAAACTATATATCTAATTATTTTCATAAAGGAGCTGCTTGGGATACAGTCAAAACCTACCACCAATTCAATATGTATTATATATTAATGCCCTTTGCAATTCCAAAAAATTAGTAACAGGGGCCATACCCCCTTTTCATTCTGTGTGGAACTCCCGTCAGAGCCAGGCAACAGCCTTTATTTATAAAGTCTGGGGTTTTATGCAGAAGTCTATAATGACTATTTTTGATCAAGCTTAAAAGAAAAAGACAAGACACAAAGGTCTCCTGGTTTCCAATGTATAAAGCATGTATGGCCAGGAGGAAAAGTAGGGTAGGCCTTCTATCTAGACTAAACAAATTTCAGCATAAAATGATAAATGTATCGAGGAACTTACACTCTCAGATGCTAAATTATATTAAGTCACAGATTTTATGAAGCCAGAAAAAGGTCATTGCATGATACTTATAAACTATAGTAAATAACTAAAATTTATGCAGTAGAATGATTTTAATCATTAATATTCTTAAAACCTTGAAAATCAATAAAACTTGTAACAAATCAGAAAAGTTAAACAGAGAACATAAGCGTTCCTTTTAAGACCTATTATGTTTAATATCCAATGGACATATTTGTTCCACAGGTCATGTACAAAAATAAATTTACTGTATTTCTTGCATTTGATTAACAGAAAGAGCCTAATGATATGTGTCCCCATTTCCAGAACAGTTGTCTCTCTGCTAGTGTCTATATGGGCTTCCTTGCATCAACTGAAAACAATCTGTCATAAATACATCATCACTTTTAAGGCCACCACACCCACCCCTCCCGCTCCCCAGAAGGATGCAGATCAAGTATGGTCTGCTCCCAAAATATTCTTTGCAAGTTGCTAAGTGGATATAAAAGAACACAGACCTAAAATAATCTGCAAATAACTGTAACACAAGCCCCGAAAAATGCTTTTGGATCTGAGGAGATGGGGGGAGAAAGGCATCCAGCACCCGAGCCAGCACCGATGCCAAATCTGTGTGAACCGTGTGGGGAGGACGATGTTTGTCCCTTGTTTATTTTGTAGATATGAAAGATTATTACAAATCTTATTTAAATCAAGTTTCCTTTTGAATATTTTCTTATGATTGAACACGTGTTGAGCTGCACCGGGCTGTCACAGCTGTTACAATACATGAACCACACGTACAGGAACAGCTTTCGTTCCACATTTTTGTGGAGTAGTTTCCATAGCACTGTGATCAGGGGTTGCATATTTTTATACCACTTGCATATTGAAAATAAACTCTGATGTTTAGATTGCTTTCTCCAAGTGCATCTGGTACTTAAATTTCCTGAAAAACAAGCAGGCCACTATGATTTAAGACCAAACAGTCAGGGTGTAACACCTTGTTTTATTTTTTATAGTTATTTTTAGCCTTCCTTTACCTTAAAAGTGTAACTTAATAGTATATGGGATAAGAGAGCTTGGAAATAGGCATTCATCTTAACTGTCATCCCTGAACTAAACCCTAGGACAAAGTTTTCCATTCACAACAATACACAGGTATTCTGCACATCATCCCATGCTTTGCCTAATTACCGAAGCCTCAATTAAATGTTTTGGCCAGATGAAAAGTCAAGCAAAGTGTTGGGGAGTTTGAATGTGATGGCAGTCCCAGCGCCAGGCACCTGTTCCTGGGGAGGGGACTCTCGTCCTGTCCCACACAGGTCTCCAGATGCTCTCAGACATCCAGGCTGCAGGGTGAGCACAGACCAGGCAGAGCTCAGGCCTGCTGCAAAGTTTATTCTTGTTGAAAGAATCGCTTTTTCACTTACAAAAGGAACACAATTTTATAAATTTCTCATCTTAGAAAAAAAAGTCCAGTTAGGGCGATCTGCCCCTGGGAGCAAGGCAGAGGCAAGCGCCGGCGCTCCCTGCCCTCCCCTCTGGGCTGAGCCGCGTGCCAGGGTTCAGGGCAGCCAACCCACCCACTGCTCCGTGCCCCCCAACACCTCCCGAATTAGCAGCCTGAAAATTGGCAAAATGCAGCACTGCTTTCCACTTTAAATTTTAATAAGAAACAGAGACATCTTCTCTCTTTTTCTTCTGCTGTTCCTCCCTCTCCTCTAAGAACAGAAGGCTGCTGGTGAAAGGAATGAAAATCTGGAAAGAATTTGGGGTGGACTGGCCAACCCCCTTTCATTTCCTTCAGATGTTTACAATCTAGCACCTTTCTGAAGACAAAGATGGGAAAAAAGCTATTTTTTCTTTTGACTGAAGGGTGAGACAGGGGGGTATTAAAAACTGATCAATGTAATTTTTTTCACAGAAGTATTTGCACATCTGTGAAATAATATAATTTATGAAAAAAATCTTTTTATATGACATTCATGATTATAGCCTGATCTGGAGAATTATTCAAATATAAAATTAAACACTCAAAAACTAGCTGTGCTGTGGATGACTGAGCTTTTACCAGCTGTGCAACACAGTTCTGTAATTCTATTAAAAGTATATAAGTGAGGCTTTCCAAGTATGTCTGAGTCTCTTTTAAAAGGAATGTTACATTTCTGAATGGCTTTATGATCAGTTGCTTTTTGTTTTTTCTTGATTACCATCCCAGTTGTTGGATATGTTTTATCTGACTGTACAAAAAAAAAAAAGAAAAAAAAGAGGCATGCATACCCATGGAAAACGCTCTATAAATTATATGGTATTTTATTATCATAGGTCTTAAGGAAAAATTGGCTCTTAAGAAAGGTTAAAAACCTTTAAAGTGAATTCTTCTGTTTGGTTAAAATTACTTTTGATTTAATATGTTCCATCTGCAATCTGTACCTGGACTGGCCCCCCTCCCGATGCTTGCCCAGTGCTCGGGGACAGGGCGATGCCCCAGGGACAAGGGGGTCCCTTTCCTGCCCGAAGGGACAAGTTTGGGGCACCTGGAATGCTGTCCCTCCGCTACCTCCCCTCCCAACACCAAACCAATCTTGCTCTCCACTCCCAGATTTTTAAGCAATTAACCCTGTGGAAGAGAGGGGTCGGGGGTGCTTCCCGACACCGGAGCCGGGTCTGGGGAGCAGCTGGGGGCTGCCCGGGAGAGACAGCGCCAGGGCCGGCAGGGCTGCGGCTCCCACACGGCCACCAGGAAACTTCAACCCTATTTTCCTAAGCTTAAACCTAACAGTACGGATCCTTCGGCTTTGTTATAATCCACAGGGTAGGGAGAGTGTCATCTTGAAATGAGGGGTTCCTGCCTGTGCCTTAAGCCAGGATTTTGACTCAAAGGGGAAAAAATACAATCCTCAAAGCCACCTCAGTGCCGGGGTAGGAACTGTCCATTAAAGAGGAGCCCCAAGAAAAGGCCACAGCAGCTCCAGTTCAGCCAAGAGAGAAGCAAAATAAGGGATAAGATATTGTTTCTGCTGCCTAAGACAGACGGACTTTAATAACACTTAACAGAATGATGCACATTAACGATCTCAGAAAGCACTTCTTATGCCTCATCCATCATGCGGAGGAGAAAATGAAGCCTTAGACAGCATTAGGAATTATTCTAGATCTTGTCAGTAATTCGCAGCTTCTCGGTAGTATCGTAACACAAATTTGTGTGTATGAGACACTGACCATTAATCTAAGGGCTTTTTTTCCCCTTGCCACAGCGTGCTGAGAATGTATCAACTGTTTCATGGAGAAATTTCACAGATGAAACCTTACTAAATAAAACAGGGGAGAGGAAAGAGATATAGACAGAAACATAAACAACTGGAACGCAGAGACAAATTATTATCTTTAAAACAAAAAACACAATAAAATCTCCATATGTGTGTTTCCTGAATGGGCAACAGCAAGCCTGAAAATAGTCAGAATGTGCTGTGATTATAAAGTTATGTTCAGACACACAAACATCCTGATATTTAATTTTCTGGGAGGCCTTTTTCCCTTTTGTTTCCCCCCAAGAGTATAGGGGAAAAAATCCTGATTTCTCCTCCCAAGAGAGTAGTGTATTTTTACAAATAGTAGCAAAACAAATTTCAGTACAAAATGCCACGCGACTAAATAAACAAATGCTTTTGGCAACCCCTTCCTGAAGTCACAATCTGCTCATAATCGCATGATTTTCCACTGGAGTCTGTACTACAAAGGAAAAGGTCCATAAATATTTGTACAGCAAACTCCTCAGGAAAAAGGGGAAAAAAAAAAAAAAAAGAAAAAAAAAAGCCTCTCTGCCTACACTCCAAATTCATTTCTATACATGCAACGTAAAGATGAAAGCTAATGAGTTATCCAAAGTTTGTGATGAATTAGGAGTGCTGGGCTGCAGCCCCCCCGCCCCGGGGGTGCTCAGAGCTGATCCACTGCTCCGCAACAAAACACTTGTCAGACAGAATGAGGCAAATTCGCCTCCAGATGTGGAGGAGCTGAATTGTGTCAAGGACAAGGGGGGGAAAAAAAAAAAAAAAAGATAGAGAATTTGATCAAATACTAATCAGGCAGCAATAATCAGCCTTGCAGTATCCTGCAACATGCACTATTTTATCTGCATTGAAATAATGACATATATCCAAAAAGTCCTCAAAGAAACTTGGTTTTAGGTAATATATTGTGATTGCAGCAGATATGCAGGATTAAAATCAGTCTTGATCTTCAAACAGAATAAGAATGTATAGTTCTGTTTACTGCACATCTATTTGTATATAAAAGATATGACAAATATTTTAGGTTATTTATAAACCTGTGTTTCTTTATTTTCAATTTTTACCGACCAAGTACTGGGGAAGTGATTTGACAGTTACAGGTAATAGGCACAGATTACAGATTAAACTCATTAGAAATTATAAACACTCATATAGTCTGTTAAACCCCCTGACAAAACCTGGAAATTAGAAATCCAATAACCTAGCATCAATAGGGTCTTTAACAGCTGGACAAATGTTTAAACTGCACAATGCTCATGTCAGGAGTGAGACGAAACAGTTGAAAATCAAGGCTCACATTAAACGAGGCACTGATGTCAGATCAGATCACTCCTATGAACTGTTTTAAACCCATCTTTTGTCATTCATTTCTGTTCTCCTGTTACGATATAATTTTGTTCTTCATTCATTTGGGGCAATATTAAAAAACACAAAATAAGAAAATATGCAGATGAGACAGCCGGTTCTGACAGAGCAGCCAGCCCCAGAGCAGGACCCCAATCCAGGGGGATCTGCAAAAAACTGGGACTGGTGGTTCAGAACAAAAAAGGGAAATAACGCTTTCAAATTAAATATTGTCTAATGGCTTTAATTTTTGGCTTGTTTAATTAAATTGCAGAGGGAAACATTGCAAGAATGGCCACCTCACCAACAGCAACTAAATAAATCCCCAGGAACAGGCACTGGGATAGCAAAAGAAAAATTGTTTGTGTTCCTAATGTTCGGTCTGACCTGGAAAGGATAACAAAAGGATCTGGCATGAATATGTATTTTTATGGGGAGTGCTGCTGGTAACCATACCAAATAAAAGAGAAGGGATTATTTTAAAATAGTTTGTCCTTAACTCTCAATATTTTTTAATACAATGATATGCAGAAAAATCCCAAAACAACATATATAGAGCAGAGATATATTCAGCCCATAGAGAAATCTCTACTGTGCAGGGAAAAGGCAGACGGATTTCAGCCATGGAAAACAAACAGCAGAAACCCTGCACAGCTCCAGCGTCTCTCGCCTGTGCTCCAGCACCGAGATAAAGACCCAATCTGCTCATCAAACACCTCCGGGCCTGGCCAGCTAATAGGAACAAATTGGCAATGACTGCCCAAGCAAGTAACACAGGCCCACTGATTTGTAGATTGATACTGATGCCTAATGATCCCCTTGGGCAGATCAATAGCAGCAATCCCCATCCCTGCCTCTCCTCTCTGCCGGCACAGCGGCGCGGGGAGGCCACCCCAGCTGCAGGTGTCGGGGGAGCCCCAGACTCATGGATACACTGGGGCCCAGGCACCCTATGGCCTCCCAAATGGCAGCGCGGACACGGCCACCCCCTTGCTCTGTCCTCAGAGGTGTGAGGCTGTGGGTTCACCCTCTCCTCAGGAACCTCTGGGGGCCATGGGTGCTGGAGCAGCACCCTGGCCTACAGCACCCCAGGGTGGCCCAGCCGGAGGACGAGGAAAGCTCAGGAATCATCTCGGAATAATGAGGTGAAACCCCAGCGTGTACAAGTTGGGGTTAGTGGGAGCGGGAGGCAAGCGTGGAGTGGGGACAGAGGGATTGTTTTGAAAAGCAGGAGAGGCTGGCGGGTGGTTTATACACGGGTGGCCGGTCAAGGGTCACCCCACAGCCCCCCCGGTTCCCCCCCTTTCCCTCCGCTGCTCTCCCCGAGCCATTGTCTCTTGGTGCACTACAGTACAATCAATCAGGAAATTTCTGCCCAGGATTTTTATTCAGTTAACCACGAGTCACTTCCATCCTCTCCCTCCAGCCCTACCTTGCAAGAATTAAGGATTTTCTGTTTATTTATAAATCCAGTGAATATGGTTATGCTGTTAGTGGACCCTTTTAAAAACCCTAGTAATGCCTACAAAAAACTAATAGAGTTGCTCTGCATTTATTTTGTTTTTCCAGGGAATTCGTGCTCTGTAGACCTGTGACTGGTGGTTCCCTGTCAGGGGCTGGCAGCGTCACCGCCAGCACTCAACTTCTCTGGCAATTGTTCTCTCTCCCGAGAATAACTACATATAAACGTCAGACTTTATCAGGTATACCCAAATTATAAGATAGGCAGACACCAGGGAAGGGGGGGTTTAAAAACTGATGAGAAAGTTTGTGTCTACTGAGTTGGAAATATTCACCACGGCGTTAATTTGTGTGTAATGTCACCGGCGAGGAGGGTGCTGCCTAAAGCAGGAGTAAGGAGCAGGGACACGGGCACAGTTTTAAATCCTATTCAGACCCACAACCAGCAGCCTGAGATCAGCTTTGTTCAGCAATCACTGTGGTACTTTTATTCTTTATGGCTGTTTTATTAAAATGTGGATAAAGCAAAAGGCAAAGGATAAAATTAAATTTCATTGACTGTAAATTTCTAAAACAACCCTCCAATAAAAGATTTTCCTTTAAAAACAAAAACCTCTTTTTCCCATCTTGCTGCCTAGGTCGTCGTATACTCACAATAAAAACGGGAACACATTAAAATCTTTGTAACTCGACCCCTGTAATTCATACATCCCTCATTTTCTGAATCTTGCATGCTGCCTTTTTTCTGTTTTTTCACACATAAAAAGTTCTCTGGCGTTGGGGGGGCGCACCCCACCACCCGCTCCACACCAGCAACAAACACTGCCCATTTTAAAATTCAAATTTCACCCTAACGATGAGCATAATCATCCCAATCACCATCATCACCCCCGCAACAAGACGACACATTCTGTTAGCCTCTGACATCAATCAGGGGGAAAAAATCCAGAGCTTTCTCCCCCCCTCCACGCCCCCCCCCNACCCCTCCACCCCCGGCATCAGCAATTGCATTTAATTCCCCACGTTATTATGTCATCTCTGCACTAATCCCGGCCCTTCGCACCTCCTGCCACCTGCCCCGATGCAATAATTCGGGTTGGTGGAAAGCCGTCGGTGGCGGGATGGCGGCCTCGCACCCCACCGACCCGCGCAACGCGGGCGTGCGGGCAGGGGGCTACACGGGCTGGTGGGGAGGGGGGTGTCAACTCCATGTGTGCCAGCACAACCCAACCGCCTTATTTGCATATTCATATCAGCACCGCTCTGCCAGATGGCTTTAAGTGAAGGTGTCTTCTCCACCCACCTTCCCCTCCCTGCTCCACCAAGAACCGGTGATTTATAACCCCCCCCAAAAAAAACCAAGAGGAGCCAGAGGAGGGAGGGGGTGGGGGGGACATGACAGGGAGAAAGGGTCGGCGCAAAACTGCCTTACCTCTGCGGCCGGCTCCCGATCTCCGAGGAATTCCCCCCCTGGTTCCGCCAGAATTTTTTGAGAACCATCCTTCAGGGTTTTTTTTTTAGTTCTCTCTTTCTCTCTCTTCCTCCTCCTCCTCCTCTTCCCGTGTTGTGACTGGGTTTATAAAAAAAAATAAAAAAAATAATAAAAAAAGACAACTCCATGTTAAGCTATAGCAGTCAGGGCATGGTGAAGTCTAGGGCTACAGGGGGAGGGAGGAGAGGAGGGGAGGGTCACAGCTTAATGCCTTACAAAAGGCAACCAAAAGCCTGTGTGTGTGTGTACATATATACATACACATATATATAGTTTGTGAGGTTTTTTTAAATCCTACACAAAATGCTGGTGTGCATATACATGTAAGGCAGACGTGCGCAGGGTGTAGCAGAGCACACTAATTAGATTTTTGCCAAAAACTGTCAAGGTTCAGCTTATGACGCAAATAAACGCAACGACATTCTGTGAGAACCTGCAAACTCCAGGCAGAACCTGCCGGGAGGCTCAGCAGCACGCACGGGCACCCGAGGAGGGCCGGGGGGTCTGCGGCGTGCGGCTCCAGCTGCCAGCACTCCTGCAACCCTGGAGCAGCCAGGTTCAGCCCCAGCCCCAGCTCCAGCCAGCTGGGAGTGTTTCATTGGCACCCTGAGTTGGGTTTGTGGTGTATATGTGCTCAAATTAATTTTACGATTTCATAGCTATTTCATACAGCCCACAAGAGGAAAAAAGGGCACAGGGAGGTAGCGGGGGGGGGAGAAATAACCAGAACTGTGCATCCCCTTTCCAGATGTCAGGGAAGCAGTGTGCCCGTGTTTGGGGAGCAGGCACCAGGAGCACAGGCCCATTGTTCTGAAAGGACACGGCTTTTGTGAGCTGGTGTGTGCAGACTGACTGCCACAGCCTGCACCGGCTCTGCCGAGGGGGAGAACCCCCACACTGACCCCTCCGTGGGCATCACCCACCTCCTGACAACCTGGCATTACGTGTTTGCTGAAGATGCACAGTGCATGCACGGGGCACTTCTTTACAAACGTGTCATTACCGTGAATGATTAAGGGCTTCATTGCTTCCAGTGCAAGGGCTCTGATCAGATTGCTGACTGATTGCTGAATCCCACTCTACACCTCACAACAGGATCTGGGGGGGGGAGAAAAAATGTACTTTATTAAACAATTTTTGCATGCAGAATCCTTAGGAAGGGTCAAATTTATTTTTGCAATTGGCAAAGGCAAATTTGCTCCTAAGCTGGAGCACTGCGAGTCATGTTTCATCCCAGATTACGTTTTTATGGAGAAGTTATAAAGCCCTGAAATATGTGTTGTCTGTCAGCAATGCTGGGATGCTCCGTCACCAGGGCGGTGGGGGGGGGTCTGTCCGGTAAATCCATTTGCACTTGGCTGCAGTGGTGTCGAGGCAGACAATGGAGCTGGAGGCGAGGAAGGAGGTGAAGGGGGGTCTGCCCCTGCCCACCCCCACCCCCTGAGCCAGGTTGTACAGGGAAAAGCAGGTCACTCCTTATCAACTGGTTAAGCAAATGCCAAAACAAAGAGTGGATCTTTATTTTGACAAGCTCTTGGCAGATGCACTTTCTTATAAAAAATCATTTCTCTGCCTTTGTTTCTCTTCTTCCCCCCTTCAAAGGAACGAGTAGAGAGCTCCTTTGTGTTCACGCCTGCTCACCAAGTGAAGAAAGGTGATTTTTAAGAATCTGACCACCGCGAGTTACTTGTCCTCCCCCCAAAACAGACTGTGAAAAAAGAAAAAAATATCTTTGAGAAGATTCAAAGGATCCCTGAAATAAAGGAGAGAGAAAAAAACATCCCAAACATTAGACACAGAAACATTATATTTCAATATTATCATATGAATTAAATGTAATCCTTGAAGCGACTAGTCCCAGGGGTCACATATTAGGCCATTTTTTTTTTTTTTTTTTTTTTTTTATTTAATAGAGGTCATCCAGGCTGAAAAGCAGAACCCAAATGAAAAGCATCTTCAATGTGGTTATAACATGAGCTGCATGAGGTCAGGCAGTGTCTTGTATGGCCTCATAAAAAATACATAACCAGACAGCCTAATAGTATTTCTTTGCATTCATTTTTGGATGGGAACTGGCGGCTGGGGGAGGGGGCTGATGGAGACAGGGACAGAGAAAACCCCACATAGGCATTTCCATAACATGCAGCTTTTCATACATTTCAGTTAAGGGAAGGCAAACCCTCATTTCCAGCTGACTTACTTTGCAGGGCCGAGCCCAAACAGAGCTTGTGCAGCCCCTCAAAGCAGGGGTGGGCTTGGGGGTGCCCCCCACACACACACATGGTTTGTACACACGACACACACAAGCCCACGCGATGCTCTGGGCACTCTTAACTCGGAGGGCAACCACGTTGGGCTCGCTCTCATTAACGATTTCTCATGCACCTTGTTATTTGCCCATACACATGTGTAGCACAAGTAATCTGAATTATTTCTCTCCTGAAAAGAAATCTAGAAAGACACACATCCCCAGTAACACCGTTCTGCTCTGATTTGCTCTCTTGGAGGGGGAGGGGAGGGTGTTTACCCACCACAAGGGTTTATGCAAGTTGCAAAGATGTACTGGGAGAGAGGAGGTGAAGAGTAGAGGAGGGGTGTAAATAAAAACACAGTGGTAGAAATGCAGGGAGATAAGGGAATCTCTAAATATCATCTCCCTTCCCCCTCTCCCCAAATAGAGCCTGGAGCCGGGTGACCCTGCTGGGAGAGGAGCCGCAGAGGTGACCCGATGCTAACCAGCCTGTTCCAACTAATCAGGTGAGCTCCTGAGCCGGGCTGACACTGGGGCATTGTGGAAATAACTCTACTTGTTATTGCCCATCCTCAGCTTGAAATTTACTGCTCCTTTGCATTATTAAAGAGACAGCTTGCGTGCACTATGGGGGAGAGGCGCTGGGCAGGAGAAATATCCATGCACGTTTTTTTTAATGTTATGTTTGTGCTCTCTGTAGTCTTTATATTAAGATCTTGAACATTAAAGCATGCTGGGTTAATCGGTTGTTATTTATTATTTGAACTGGTTTCAAAAATAAAATCTGGTTTGAAAAAATAAAAATTATTTCCTCCCCTCCTCCACGGCAAATGGTCTGAAAACAGGGAATGTGTGAAACATCTGGGAGAAGGTCATGCTGCGGCCAGTGGCCTGGTGGGACAAACCCCTTCCTCAAATGTTGCCCAGCAGCACCACTTCCCACTTACACCAGATGTCGAGCAGAGCTTAAAAAAAAAAAACAAAACCAAACAAAACAAAAACCAAACAACAACATGGTGGATAACAGGGATTACAAGATGGAAAGAAGAAAGGACCTGTTGCAAGGTGGGACCATCCTCATCAGGGCAGTGGGGTGTCAAACGCAGAGCTGAGCTCCCAGCAGCTTAACAAGCAGTTGTGGAGAAAGGCAAAACTCAAAGATAGACATGGATGGAAAAATCTAATGTTTGTTTCTGTTCCTACAGCCTCACCTTCCTGTTCCTCTGACAACCCACCCCCTACCCACATGAGTCGACCTCCACAACAAAATGAGAATTAGGGGAGCAGCTGCCCAGGAGCTGGTGTCCCTGCCCAGGGCTGGAGGCAGCACCACAGCCCCCAGTGCTGCATGTGACAGACCACATTTTATAGGAAATGAACCAAGCCACTCTTTCAGATGATTTTGCCATCTCTGATTTAGTTTTCATGGGCAGGGATTTTAAACTTGGATCTTTGTAGGGGCTGGAGAGGCCCTATCACACACAGGCGGTCATGGGGCCGCTTCCAGGGCAGTGCCTACAATAATTAGGTAGTAATTATTATATTATAATACAATAATTAAGACTAGAGCATTATCAATTTTCCACAGCAAAGCAGCTGTTTGCACATCAGAGTCATCCCTGTGAATGGTGATCAATGACAATAAAACCCTGGAGGTAAACATGGGGAGCTGCTCCGCAGCACTGGGCGAGCAGCAGAGCCCCGGGGTGCTGCTGGGGGAGCACAGGGCTTTGCTGCTCTCAGTGGGTGTCACAGCACACGTGTAACCAAGCAGCTGTGTGTCCCATAGCACCTCCACAGGCAGTCAGTGTCTGAACATATTGGTAACTTCTGTTCCCAGCTACTCCAGCCCCACCACAGAACCAGAGAGAGGATGTCGAGCATCAGTGCACAAAGTGGGCTCAAACACAAAAGGTTGACACACATTTATGGTAAGAAATTACAGCTAAAAATTATCACTTCAGAGCAGAGGGATCACTGCCAGCTAAGATTGGGAAATTAAATCCAGATTTTTGATAATGCCAAATATAAACAAGGAATTACAATTGATACCTGGACAAAGAGGCAAACCAGAAGCCCGGCTGACCCCTCCCAGTTACTCCCTTTCTGGCATTCTGATTTCAGGAATCATCAGAAGCAGCCAAACTAGATCTATTGGCACCCAAACTTCCAGACATTCCTAACTGCTCTATGCCCAAAGTTCTGTTACTTTTATCAAAACAGTCTCTTACGTGGCTGGACTTGCCTACAATCGATTTCAGCATTTTTGCATGCACGTATTTTTAACCATATCCCTCCTGTAATAATTAATAAGAGCAACAAATGTGATGCTTCTTATTTTGGTTGGAATATCCAGGCATTTTAGGGTGGAGGTGTGGAGACTCACAGGACTGTGTTAAGCAGCTCTTGTGCTCAGCCTTCAGGTGGCAAAGCTTAAGTAAGGAGAGTATTAGAACCGTGACAACACTCTATTGGATTTAAAAATACAGTTTTCAAAACTGATTGCCAAACTCTGATCTCAACAGCATGCCAATTTTTTTCAGCTCTACCAGATGATCCCATAAAGTATTATTTGTCCTTATAAGCCAGGCAAAGTTAGGCATCCAGAGAAGAGCGGTTTGATTTGAGGGTTTCTAATCCCCTGCAGCTCCCCTAGTAACACCCAATGTCCTCTTGAACTCATCTAAAACTGATTTAAAAACCACAATTATAAAAATTACAAAACCAGCACCATTATTTCTTATGTAAGGGGGTTGTATCAGGTCCATTTCTCCCCCATTAAGCACAGCAGCATTTACCCTCCCTCACGCTTCATTCTGGACCTCTTCTTTCAGCTGTTTAAAGGATTCTCCTGGTGTTCTGCCTTTTCTGGATATCACATTTTGTTAATCTAAAATTTGCTTCTCCAGCCTGAGAGCTGACTCACTCCAGAACTCCCGGCTGTGAGGCCAATTTGTCCACATGGTTTTTGTACTGGACAAGCAGAAGGTGGAGAAGGTGATGGCTGTCACCTGCAATTCAGTTCTGCTCTGTTCAGATTCTGAAATCAGGTTCTGATCACGTTCAGAATAAGCACGTTCTCACTTCTCAACATAAAACCCCGTGGATGTGCCCATCTGCAGATCACAACTCTGCAGAGCTACACCAAAACATCAAATATTAAGCCCGTATCTGCTACATTTTCTAAGCAGTATCACTCTCAGCTATTAAAAACCAGCTCACAAAGCTTCCAGCATCCCAAACATAAAACCTAAACATATGGAGCCTCTAGACGTATCCTCTGAAAAGTTATGAAGGATTTTTTGATGTTTTTTAATTCTCCATTTTTAGTGTAGAACTCAACTAGAAGACCAGCGGCCCCATGGTGAAGATGTTGGGCTTGGTCCAATCTCTGGATGTGCCACCAGTTGCCTCCCAGGCCGGGGACAGCTGCTGAACACTTCTTTAGAATGGGGACACTGCCTCACCTCTCCCATGACTCCCCTGTTGTAGCTACTTAAACTGAAACTCCCCAAGACAGGGAGTGAAATTTTAGCTCCTCTCAACCCAGTGAGTTTCAGCACACAGTTCAATAAACAAAATTTGTAGGTTAAACAAGTTCAGGTGTCTACGTAGTGAAACCCTGATCTTGCCTGTGGTCTCTCAGTGCTTTCAGAGTGCTAACAATAAGAACGTAGTGCCACAGCCAAGGCTACACAGCAGCCACAGAAACATAGAGTCTTCATTTTCAGTCATCCAAACGCAGCCAAGCACTGGTGGACATGCTTACCCTCCCTCAGGTGCAAGCAGAGGCACTCCTGCCTTGGAGAAAACACCCAGGAGCAAAGCAGAGGTGACAGCTGAGTCTTCAGCCCCACAGAGGACTGCACTAGAAGTGAGAGCTGCAGAGGAGAGGGCTCCAAATGCAGCTACCCCAGAGAAAAACCAGCATGTACCTCTGGAAGGTGGCAACTGGGAAGCCACAGGGGATGTTCCTTTCCAGGCCTCTTCAGGGAAGAGTATTTCACAGGTTTAAAAACTTTGTTGTCAGGGAAAAATGAATGATATTCACATTTTTGCTAAGGATCATCCTACAACTCTGAGCCGCCATAAGCATGAAAATCTGGATTCTGAACAACAAAAAAACCCAACCAAACAAAAAAAAACCTAAGACACACTCAAGCCCCACAAACTGTTGTATGCAGAATAATGTCATCCAGGTTTTTTTGTTGTTGTTGCTTAAAAGCTTTAGAATCATACATTCAACATTGCAATTAACAATTGAGAGATGGAGCAAGCATGCTCATCTTTCAGAAACACTTCAAGACCTAAAACACTCTACATCATCTCAATATTACTGTAATTCTTCTGTTTTCATAAGGGGTTTAGGGGTAGGTCTGCACTGTAAGTGGTGCAGAGCAATTCTGACTGGTTTCCTTAGCAAGATGAGGGCTACATTAATAAAAACAAAGGCATGAACTCAAAATGTACACAGTTGTAGCTCCCCAAATGACCATAATATGGAATAAGGACATCTTTATTTTATTTAGTTTAGTGGTTCTTTAAAGTTAGGACCAACAGACCACTACCTGGGGTGGAATTTTCTTTGAGCCACCTTGCAGAACCACACAGAGCTGACTCATTCATAAATTTTACTATTTAATGTAATTCTACAGACTATAGCTAAGGAGCCAGTGGTTTCATTTACAGTATTTTGGAGTGGTTAAACTAACCCCAAAAAGGCAATTATTCCAGCTAGAGTGATCCATCAGTGGAACTCCACTGGAGCATGAGGGGCAACTTTCCAATGTCAACAAGTCCCAAACAGCTCCAGTCCCCCTGAAACTCACAGCACTTGTGTTCCCAGCTCCCTCAGACTCTTTAGCTGCCATTTTATTTTATTTCTTATGAAAGATAGAGGGGAAAAAGAAAACAAAACAAAACAAACCCACACCACACAAAAAAAAAATGTATAAAATAGCTGGATGCCTCCCTTTGTGTCCTGCCTGGCCCTCTGGGGACCTGATTTGTATCATATGGGGAATAAACAGAAAATCCTCAAGGGCAACCAAGAAGGGCATTTTAAGAACAGATAGTCAATTAAGTATTATCTGCAAGCCTTGTGCTTACATCTTTAAACAAGCAAGCATAAAACCCATTCCCTTTAAGCAGCAGCTTACTAGTCTAGGTGCTAGCTGACAAGCCTCATGCTCGCCTAAATACATGTTCTTACAAACCCAGTGATTATTCCTGGAATTGTAAATACAGGAGGGTGTTGGCACTGTGTCTTTAAAGACAAATACAAACTATACACACAGCACATACAGTCTGCTGCATAGTTTATATTTTAGCCAGAAAGTCATGGCATATGGGGGAGTCAGTTTTTATACAAACACGTGGAAATGTATACAAAGAAAATTATTGTCCAAAATAATGCAAAGTTAGAGACACTAAAACACTCCAGTATGGCTGAAGAGGCTTACTGTACAATTGCATGAAGTCAGAATCCTGCAGACCATTTAAAACTCAACAACCCTTTCCAGGGGATGTAACTTTTGCAACACCCATGGCAGAACTCACCCTGGGCAAACTTTTCTTACCTCCTGCATGGACTAAAGTCGCAAAAGAAAGGATACTCTGTTTAAAACGGTTCTGTAAATAACTAAAACACTCAGTTTTTGAAACTTTCTATCAAATTGTGCTTCCTTTCCACATCTTTGATTTTTTTTTAAATGCCCAGGGAGAGGAAAAGCATTCCCTATCAATGGATTGGAATTCCCTATTAATGGCAAATGCTTTATTGCTCCTCTTTGGGCACAGTTAAATCGTTAGCATATGTAAGCAGAATAGATAACCCAAACAGGAGCTTTATCATCTTGGACAAACATCTTCACTAATGAATTTGTTGTGGAAAGCAGAAAAGGTTTCCGAGAGCCAAAATTTGCTTTCTGTTTTCAAGCAAGGCTGGCCATGACTTCATCAAAAGCGAGATAACCCCCAAGTTTTTCATCACCATTTATATTTTCCATTTTGACAAGCTACAGAAAAGAAAACTCCTGGATACTGAGGGCTTTGGTTTTTGGTTTTTTTTTTCTAATGGCAATAATATACTGCAGGAGACACTTTGTGCTGAGACCTACTGGTTACCACTGCTGGCTGGCAAACAGTCCCTGGAGTCAGCAAAAACTATTCCCATCAGCCCAAAGAATTAACTAATTAACAGTTCCCTCTGCTAGCTCTGTGCCCTCCTGTTCTGCTTGAAATTTGGGGCATTCAGAAATGAGAACAAATTTTTACCAAAAGCATTGAAAGTCAAGGATATGTGGTTTTAGCACCAAATAATTCACATCTGGAAATCTGAAGCCAGGACTTCAGGAACTTTCACCTTATATTTAACCTGCCTGTGCAGATCACAGGCCAAAGTACGTGTATGTGGTACTTCCTAAAGCTACAAAAAGCATTGAAAACCCATCACAAGAAGGGATTTAGGAGGAAATCAACCAAAACCACAGAAGAAACATATTAAATGGTGAAAAAGACAATTGGACAATGAAGAAATGTGACAAGTTCAGCTAAAAGGTGCCTCAGCTTGCCGGGCTATAAAGTAGCACTGGATGGGAAGGCAGGGTCTGGAGTTGTTACCTGCTTCCTCAAGGACAAAGGAAGACTTCTAAAACTACATTTGTTTTGAAGCACAATTTACAAGAAGGATTTGGACTGAAACTGCATCCTTTTCTGAACTGAAAGAGAAGAGAACAGCCCCAGCAGGGAAGAAAGCAATAAAAATATCATCAGTTCCAAGCTGAAAGAGGGGAGAGTTGGGTGACATCTTAGGTGGAAATTCTTCAGTGTGAGAGTGGTGAGGCCCTGGCCCAGGCTGCCCAGAGAGGCCACCCCCCCTGCAGCCCCATTGCCCAGCAGCACCAAACCCAATGGTGGCCCCCGTGGCCCCCTGGTTGCCACAGGGGCTGGGGGTGAGCTAGGACACCCCCTGAGCATCAGCCAGGGCAGCTTCTCCTCCTGCTGCACCTCGAAACACTATGGCTGGGAGCACATGGATAAAGACTCATTTTCCTCTTTACCAGCCACGTAAGAAACATAAAAAAAGAGAGTATCTGAGGAGCTCTGTGCTCACAGAACTCTTACGGGTTGGGTAAGGACACAGACTACTAATGCATGCTGAAATGTCTCCTTTTAAATGAGGAAGAAAAGGCAGGGGGCTTTAAAAACAGATTTTAGTGTCCCAGTGAAAGCATGACAGCAACAATTTATAATTTTCTGCTGCCCAGTCCCCTCAATATTTCTCCCTGTCCGTGCACCCCTCCTCTCCCCCCGCACCCATCCTCCATTTCCCGCTAACTTCTCATCAGGCTCCAGCCTCACGTGAAATGGTGGCGAGCGGAGGGAAGGGAGGAAGGAAGGGAGGACGGAAGGCGCTGGGATTGGGAGGGCAGGGGGAAGAGCAAGATTGAGAGAGACAGAGAGAATGTCAAAGCTCAAGTCTGGCATTTGCCTATTTAAATTCAATCATGCAGCCCTCGCCGAGCTGGAAATGGATGGCCTGCGTTATGAATTTCTGATCAGACGGCTGATAGGTTATGAGCAGGGACGTAATCCCATTGAGAAAGGCTTTCTTCCCAAGCAAGGGCAAGCAATAACTGCCCTTCAGAGATGGCTCTCTGCTGTGCCCTTTTTATAATTTTTCCCAGTTTCTTTAAAAAAAAAAAAAAAAAAAAAAAAGTCCAAATAAGCAATTTTATGATGATAACTGTGTAATAATGATTCATTCTGCCTGCATCTGAAATGGGATATGCCTTTGCAAAAGCAGACATGCACTCAAAATAAACTGCCATATTTTTTCTTTTTTAACCTAATTAGAATTCTCTCCTTCTCTCAGCTCATTTTGTACCAACACTAGTGATCTAAAAAGAAAGTGAAAGGAATGAACACATGCATTGAGACCGGTATTTTTAATACCCTGCAGGGTTTTTATCATTTTATAGTTTGCTGTTTTTAACACAATGTGTTTACATAAAAGGATACAAAAAGAAAAATAAAAATGTTTTCTTCAAATGGCAAGAACTCCTGGCATACAGGAGGGGCAAGCCAGAAATTATTTTTAAAGCTGTTTTCTTACTTCTACCCATGTGACATCATTCAGGGTTGCTTCATGTTACAGTAAATTAATCCAAATGGCTGAGGATACCGAAAGATTTACAGCAGCCAAACCCAGCGGAGACGGAAGGTGCGGACAGCAGTGGGTTGGTACCTCCAGGAGCACTTGGAACTTCTGCAGTCTTAAAAAGTAGAAAACAAGGCATTTGCTATTTAAATTTCAGAATATGCATGCTGAAACAACATCCATCCCAGCCTGGTAGGACTGGAAGCAGTCCCAGGGCAGAGAAGCATTGTGCCCGAGCTGCTGAACTGCAACCAGGAAGGTGTCTGATGGGACAGAGGCTTCTGTCAACAAGCAGAAGAGAAAAAATAATGTCTGAAGGCTTGGGGAGACGGAGGGAAGAGCAGAGAAGCACCTGGGGGTTGGTGCTGGGCAGAAACTCACTCTTGGAGTTGCATCTCCAGCATATGTGAACCAGTAGGGATGAGCAGGGACATATTTTGCAGATGCCAGCATTGGGAAAAAGGACATTTTGAAGCCCACTGCTGTGCCCACCAGAAGAGATTGCTCATGGGATGGAAATGCAACAGCAGGGGAACCAGGATGCCTACCATTTCATTGCAACAGAAGCCCAGGAAAGGTTGAAGGATAAAATCAAGTCCTTGTCGCAGCCTTGTCTGGCTGCAGAGCAGCTGTGCACAACCTTCCCATCCCCGTTCCTCTTTCATTCCAACTTCCCATCCATAACAGCCCGGTCCTGCCACAAGGACAGCATGGGCCAAGCAACACCACCTCCTTCAGTACATTAGAAGGTGTTGAATTTGCCTGTGTTAAACTTCCCACAACGTATGCACAGTGATTCTCTGCCCTCTGACAACATCAGAACTGGAAACATTTCTGAAATCTCACCTAAAGGAGATGGGGTCCCAGCAATGTCCTGCTCTGCCAAGAGGCATTCTCCTGAGGAGCACAAGGAGATGATGAACCACATGGTTTCTTCCTCTCACATGCTCCTAATGGTTAATTTTGTTCAGTATCCTCACACTGAAAGAGGAAAGAAACCTCGCAGCTGATAATTATGAAATAATGTGGCCACAGGGGAGTTCCCTCCCCATTACCGTTAGTTAGGGATTGTCTTATGTCCTGGAGCAGTAGAATTTGGATTATTTAATTGAAATTATATATATTAGCATGGATGTTCTCGTTAGCCATAAAATAAAATATCTAATATTTTCAGTCTCGTTGCATCAACATCTGGTGGCAATGAATTCCGAGGGCTAAACCCACAGCATGTGAAAACCTCAGTGTCACTGCCTGGATTCCTGCCTTACCACAAAAGAAAACAAAAAGGAAGGGGTAGGAACAAATAACTGCCCATCTGCCTCCTTTATCTCTTTTTATTACAGGTACAGAATATGAAATTTGCTTCACCTGAGGTAGAGAAGCTAATGAACACCCTCAATATCACATCTACCATATGTTATCCTCAACCTCTACACATCAGTGGAAGCACCAGCTCCACCAGCAAGCTCAGTCCCAGGCAGCCCAGTCAAAGTTTTTGGTGCAGAAGAGAGTGTGGGACATGGATTTTGGCCCCACCTAGGCACACACCACAGAACATCCACACCAATAGCCTCAAGGTACAAACCCGAGACCATAACCTGCTCGCGGGTGGGGGGCAGGGGGGGCATTTGTGAGCAGGTGCCTTGGCTCCAGCACCTTGGACCTCAGCTCCATAGCTGCAGCACTCACACCCCAACATGTGGTGGGATCTTCACCCAACTTTCTGTGCTTCCCAGCCAAGAAGGGGAGGGACAACATCCACTCAGGATAAAATTAACAGATTTCAATAATAACTTGAACAGTCACAAACATATCTTCAGAATATTAGATTGATGCAGGGGGAAGGAACTGTCAAAGATGTTCCATTCCAGAAAGATAAAGGCTTGCTGAGCTAGTGAAGCACAACAGAAACACTCAGTGATAAAGGACATCACAGCCCTTTATAAACTGAACCAGTGGTTTCCCAAATTTAATATGCATGAACAGAGCATGTGAGTCCTCTTAAATCCAAGTACCAAACCCTGCCTGTTTAATAAATCTCACCAGTACTCCACTATTAGACAGGGGATTAAAACTAATCTATCAATCCCAAAACCAAGCACAGAGTGGATTAAAATGCAAAACACATGAGAGTATGAAGATGCTTAATGCTAAATAACAAACATTTCAATCACAGAAATCATTTTTATCTTCTTGTTTATGCTAAGTAGATACTATTAGGCTTAATATCTGTATTAGCACAAGTGGGGGAAGAAACAGTTTTAAGGAGACCTAAATACTTGAATGCTACTGCCTTGCTCGCGAGCAGAAGCGCTCTTGTTGCGAGCGAGCACACCAAGGCATTTAAAATAATTGTTTACTCTGGGAGGCCAGCTCAGTGGTGCTTGACCTTCTTCTGTTTTGTTAACTCAAAGCAAGGCACCCATAGGGGCTGCAAAGAGGCAGAACTCAAACCTATCATTAGTATTGTAATACCCAAATGTCACATTCCCTCCTGCTCTGGCATTGCCACAAACGTTGGGCTCACCCCCAGACATTCAGTTCAACCCATCATTGAGCTGCAGACTGGGCCAGGCTTTGGTGCTTTTGTTTTTTTTAAAGAGCAAATGCGCAAGAGTTCAAGACACCATAGTGTAAATATAACCAGCAAAAGTGTGGAACTGTGTTTGCCCAAGAAACAGGGGAGGGACCAAGTGTCACACACACGGTGGCTCCCAGTTCATCCAATAATTAATAGTGAAGCAGCCAACCCCTGCCCTCACGGCACTGCCTGACTATGGTGGGAATTTATATGCAGTTTTGCTTTCAATGTAGCAACAGGCAATGGTGCTATTTCAGCTGAGAAGTGTGGTAAAGTTGCCCTACACTGTTTTTTTTCTCTGTATCAACACCTAAACATGCTTTCTGAGGTCTAGTTACTGAAGTCCTTCCCCAGCAGTGCACATCCTTAATGGCAAGCATGAAATACAGAGAGAAGCATCCTATTTTTTCTGGGGGTTGAGACAGCCAGCAGATTATGCCTTCCTAATATCTTAATTTTAGCAGAAGTCACAAATTCAGGAGAAGAAAAAGGGAAGGGAGGAGCAGTTTGATAGTTTCTACACAAACTGAGAACATGGGTATTTTATTTCCCAATGAAGTACCAATGACAAAGCAGCAAGTGCAGCCCTGGCACTGGTGTAACAGTTGTGTAACTCCCCTGAGGACAGCACTGCTTCCAGCGACCCTCCCTCCCTGGTGCCCAGGGTGGATTGCTTCTGTTATTTAACGTTGTTTTCATTTTCCCCACTTAATATAGCACTGCACACCAGCGATGCTGAGGAGGAGGTGAGAAGTCAGGATCATTACAAGTAAACAGCTCATGGTTGTTAGCAAAGGCTGTACAAAATAAATTAACCGCATTATCATCAGTAATTGTGGAAGCACTCATTAAAACGCCATTTGGAGAGAGGAAATACCTTTGACAGTGTTAAAATACTTGGAAAAAAAAATTGTCCATGGCAGCATAGGTCTCAAACAAGAAACCTGTGGGCAGAAGGAGAAGGAAAAATGGTACAGACACTTTGGAGCACAGAGACAGTTTGAACCTATGGTGCAGCTCTGTATCAAATGGATTTCTCTGAGCTCCCTTCAGCTCCTCCCAGTGGGAAACTGGGCAGCAGCTCTTGTGGTTGTTTCCCCTTCTAGGGCGTTTCTTCAAAAGCAAAGCCTCACAGCTGGCAAGAGTAGAGCAGAACATTCCATTCCTGTTGGAAGGGTCCTACAACCAGGGATCATCTAGTCCAAGCTACCAGGTGTAACCCGATTGTTGGGGGCAAACCCATGTGCAAGCTAGGTCTGGTACCGAGAATTTAACTTAATCGAGAGACAAGTCTGTCACCCGAGTCTTTGTCAAACACTTGTCTCTGTCTCCAGCTCCTTCTCCCAGCCTCCAGTTTCCATCTTTTTGCTTCCTCTTGCTGGTGTGGGGCTCCCCAGCCAGCTGCTCCCTGGCCACGCACCGGGTGACACAGCTGGAGCACGGCACCCTTTGGGAACCCTCTGGAGCACCGTGGGACTCATGGCAGCCCACCCCCAACCAGGTTGTCCCCCAGGGTCCCCTCCCCAGCCAGGGCTGCCCCAGAACAAGGTGGGGACAAGGGGGAAGCGTGGAGGGGTTTATAAGATTAATTCTTATCTCTCTGGGCAGTAGGTCAAGTCAGAACCGTCATTCAACCAACTCCATGGATAATCTCCCTTTATTACTTTCAATCAAACTAAGTGTCTGCAGCCAGCAGGGTGGTTGCTAATTTATTGAAAGAAATTACTTGTAGAGCTTGATTATATAATATACAAAATACAAACCAGCCAGGGGGAAGCACCCATTAAGTTTTTCCATATCTCATCACAAAGCCCCTTCAGCCTCACTGCCTTAGCACCCAGCAGCTGCTCGGTGCCTGAAAATTCACAGAGAGAAGTGACACTGTGCTTGTCTACCTCCTAATTAAAACCAGAGGAGAAAAAAAAAAAAAAAAAAAAAAAAAAAAAAAAAAAAAAATTTTTAAAGATGCGTTTTGTGAGAAATCAAATTTCCAGTGCGTTCTGGTTAATGGAATTCTGCTGCAGCCCCTGGACAAAACAATGTAAAGCTGCCTGGATTGTGGAAATCATTCTCTTCCAGTGACGGATAATATAGCATGAGGTTTTGCTTGGTTTGATTAATTTCAGAATATTGCAGAGAAGCTGCATAATCCCTAAGATAGCAGAGAAAAGGAGGAAGACATGATGGAGGAGGATAAAAGCGCGTAGTAATGAAGCCCAGGCTGGTTCATATATTATAGAACAGCTCACAAACTCCCGGGTCTTTGGCAAGTAGCGACCACAATAAGGGGCAAGGCTGGAATGCACTTTTGCTTATGCAATTATGTTATATATCTGAGCAGGGGTATTTGGAAAGTAAAAAAAAAACCCAAGAAACCAAAAACCAAAAAAAACCCAAACCTGCTAAACATTTCCAGGGCTCTGACTGGAGACAGAACAGAAACAGAAAAGGCACGTTTCCTTTTTTCTGGTCACAGGGGCCATTATTTATACACGTACTGAATATGGAAAAGGCTCTGACAAATTTACAGTGGTGTTTGGATGGATGAGGATGACGAATGATGGATGAGGGAGGCAGAGGATTCCCTTATTAAAGCATCAGATCTTTCCCTAAATATCAGGCAGACATCTCAGTCTCAGTCACTTGACTCCTCACAAAAATTACGCAAACCAATGAAGTCACATTTTGCTCCTTGATAAAAAATGGAAATTTTTCTCCCATTACACACACTTAATTTCTGCTACATGAGCTGACATTGTTTTATTCTCTGCTTTATACCTATTTGAGTCAATAATTTAAAAAATAAATATGACAATGCACACACAAAAATAATTTCAGCAGAAATTAGGAACTTGGTGTAATTACAAATCTGCTCTGTTTGGCAATTTTAGGAAATAGCTCTGGACTAGCTAAATTTAAAGCATGTAACCCATCAAATTTCAATGAGCACTTTGTTACTGAGGCACAAAATTCCATCCTGTGCTAGAAGAAAAAAAATAAATAAGGAATTTTCATTAGCGAAAACATTTTAATCTATGACTGTCCTCATGTGAGCAGTCCCTTTAAAGTCCCTGAGCCAACTTGCACTTGTGACTGCTGGGGGGGATCAGACACAGTTCAGCACTGAGGGATGATGAGGGCTCAGAGTCCCCCTGCCCCTGAGCAGCCGCCTGCAGAAGAGGTTGGATGCAGAAGGGAGAAGCAACCTGGGCAAGAAACCCAAAAGGCAGAAGGCCAGGACTGAGCACCAGGCTGGGCTGGAAGGCAAGGAGCTCTCAAAGTGGGATGTGAGGGTGGGTGTAGCTGGAACACCCCGGTTAGAAAAGCCCACACAGTAGGATGCTGAATAATTTGGAAAAAATGTGTCACATGTAAAGGGAGCATGCCCAGCTGTAATGTATAGCACTGACCAGCCCTGTTACAAAATAATAAGTGCAATCAGAGGTGATTCAGAGCAAACCATCAGGAATGATTATGGACACAGAAAATCTCTCAAATATGACCAGAGACTGAGTCGTCTTTGGTTTTTTTTTTTAAACCTTAACAAGGCAGTAAATAAGAGGAGACACAGTGACAGCATATATGATCATGAATAACCTAGAGGGGGTAGGTCAGCTGCTTCTGAGCTCTCTCATAACACAAGTACCTGGACATACTCCATGAAATTAAAAGGTAATACCTTCAAAGCCAATAGGGGGAAATTCTCTCAAAAAAATGCAAATTAAACTTGGGAATTCCCTAACTCTGAACACGCTGAGGAAAGGAACACAGACATGCATTAACTGAGTAGATATTTATGCTCATGTAAAAAAACATCCAGAATTATTGTAGTTAAAGGTAATAAGGGGAAAAAAACAAAATATTAGAGTGTTATTCACTTTCTAATTATAGTAAATTAAGAGGAAGAAGAGTGGCAGTGGTGGCACACATCTAACCTAACATTTCGTGTTCCCTTTTGGATGCGTTTGGTCTGTGAACACAGGACAGAGCCCTGGGCTGGGGGGAGAAGAGGTGCGTGCTGTCTGCTCCCCAGGCACAGTTTTCTCAACCAGAGAGTACACAAAAAAAAACAGAGCAAACCATTGCATACCCTTCCACCACCAAACCCCCAGGTGCCAGCTGGGTCATTGATAGGCTCCCTCCTTCCCAGCTCTGCTCTCCTTGCAGCACCTTCACCTGCAGACACTTTTCTCCTGATGGGTTTTACGCTTCCAAACACGTCTGTCACCCCTTGCTACCCCACAACTCATGCAAACCCTCCAGAGGAAGAGCCAGCACAGGCTGTGCTGGGCTCAGCATCCCAGGAAATGGAATCCACCTGAGAAAACATCCCCTTAACTGCTCTCTCATTGGAGCTTGTCAGGGAGAATTTTCTCCCTTTTATTTTTCTTGTGGAAGGGGGGAAACAAAACCAGTCTATTTACAAAAATAATTCTTTGGTTCAGTGTAATCAAAAAAGTAAAAAAAAAAAAAAAAAGCACCACTTAAAAATTATTTCCTTCTTTTCATGTTAAAGGTCAAAGATTTTCAATCAAGACAGATACCTGGGTGAAAAATTCCATTTTCTCACCACACCATTTTTAGCTGTCAAAAAAGTGCAAGTGAAGCTCTTCCCAGCCCCTCTTGCTCCTCAGACTAAGCAGCTTTCCAGGGCAGAGCCACCACGGGTGGCAACGGCCACGTGAAACTCCCAGGAGTGCCTTGACCTTGGAATCATTCATTGCTTCCCCCTCCTGGGAAATGCACACCTCAGCTGGGCTCAGAGAGGGACACCACTGGGTTTTCGGGTTGCCACCCTCACACATTGCTCCTCAATACCCACCCAGATGTTTCAGGAGCTGCCATGCACCTGCCACACACCCAGAAAGCACCGTGAGTGCCGCGAGGCGGGAGCAGAGACACGGGTGACTCCCAGGCAAACAGAAATGGGATGTACCCTCATTCAAACTCCACCTCCGACGGGTCCAGGGAATCACCTGCAGGTAGGTTTACATTTGTTTACTTTTTTCACGGATGCTCTCACTCACAAAAAGTGCAACCTCTGCAAAAATAATTATGTAAGAAAAGCAAGATAACACACACACCATGCTCCCGCGAGCTTCTTGACTGCCTGCAGTTACATTTCTGCATGGAAATCAATAAAATTCCATGCAGTGGGTGACGATTTTTTTTCTGGTGGATGCAATTTTTACGAAAAAAAAAATTTATAAATAAATTATGACTTGGGTAAAGTTGCATTTGTTCTTAAAGGAGAGGAGGATCAAAGGCAGGCAGCACGAGAGAAGGAAACAGATACGAGGTTGGGCTGCAAACACCCTGAACTCTTTTATTACTGCACCTGTTAGATTCATTTTCAATGATTTTTAACCCTATAATTTTATATTTTTGGTCTCTAATAAATCACATTTGCCTCCCTTGGGTGATGTGTTTTGCTATCTATTTACTCACTTTAGTACACAAGCAGGTTGTGGTAGGAAACTCTTCCCATAGTGTATTTAAGATGGCAGAGGCTGGAAGGAAACCCACAGCAGTCTCTCTCCTGAGATCCCCCTGCAGTGCTGGGTCCAGCTCTGGGGTCCCCAACAGAAGGACACAGAGCTGCTGAAGTCAGTCCAGGAGGGCTGAGCACATGCAAGAGGCCCCAAGGAATCAAATGCTGGATGTAAATGTTTTCCTAAGGAGATGCAGCTGGAGAAAGGTTGGATGGAACGTCCAAGGACCAAAACATCCAAGCTGTGGCATGCCCAGAGCTTCACAGACCAGTGAGGAAGAGCTGGCTGGAGGCACCAGGAGCAGCTGGCACAAGGCAACAGGAGCCCATGGACTACTCCAGGCCACTAAATTCCACTTTTTTTTTTTTTTTTTTTTAGTCCTTGTTCAAAGAGAAAGTGTACAAGACCACAGAGGGAAAACCATGGGCTGACATCGCGTCCAAGGTCTGAGGGAAAATAACCCTCAGGGGCTTATTAGGCTGCCCTGCAGGAGGAGCAGGCTCCAAGGGAAGGTCTTCAAGGCAACCCAACCCTTGCACGCAGTTGCACATCTTGCTGCAGATACGCTCAGAGAGCACAGAAAGCAACCCAGAAATCAATCCAGCTCCAGTGTTACAGCTCTGCTATAGACAACAGGCCCAAAAGGGTTTCTAAATGCAGGAAAACAAGGATATAATTACATAATTAAGCAGATGCACTGCAATTTTTCTTTTATGTTACTCTTTATATTTTTAAAAGGCAACAGGACTGAGCTGTGCTAAAAAGCAATAAAGCACGGGTAATTTAATACTAAATTACATCCATATTGAAAAGTTTACATGAAGTTGAGAGCAGACAGAGGTCAGGTTCTCAACAGGACTGTCTTTAATTGTGGCCATCAGTTTTAGCAATCCAGATCTCTGGATCAAAGACAAATATAATGCATTTCCCCAACACGGAACAGTGAAAGCAGACAGTGAGCATGGCACTATCTTGCACCAAAGGTCATAAAATTGATTACCAGAGGGGGATTATGCCTTGCTGCTCAGTGCACGCCTTTCCACACCATACTGTATATTTGCAGTAGTTAGGTTCTTCTACCAGATTTTTCAACAATCAGAAACATAAATTTAAAATGTTACTGTTAGTTTTCAGATGCAAAGGGATTTTCTTGTCCACTAATAAACATTGGCCATCTTTGTGTAGGTTCTCTTATAATTTTTCCAGTTGCTTTCAATAGTACTCTCAGCCCAGAGAAACAATTCCTCCCTCCTTGGGGAAGGGATGTGAGCTGACACTGTTTTCTTTCAAAGTGGGGGGGGGGAGGAGCAGAGGAGAAAAAAAAAAAAAAAAAAAAAAAAAAAATCAGCAAATCAGATAGAAACAAGTTTCCTAGATCTGCAGATCCATTGTACAAATGAAGCAATTTCATCTCTGCCTGCTCTGGGGGGTGGGATTTTAAGTGGCCAAGGGGGACTGGAAGGGGATGCTGGCAGACGAAGCATCACAACATTTGCATGCACAGACCACTCAAATCTGCACCAGGAGACTACTTGTGAGAATCCATCTTTTTTCACTTAACAAGATACAAAATATAAAACACATTTGCCTCTGATTAAGCCTCTCTTGTAAGTGGTTCCAGGTCCACCATTTTTACAGAGGAGGAGAGGGGAGCCTGGATGCTCCCCTGGGAATCTCACAGGAGTGGCTGGAGATGAGGTACAGGCTGGGAGCCTTTATTACTTTTTTTTTTTTTTAACCTTTTTTTTCCCCCCTTTTCTCTAAAAGCACAGAAGGAATAGCATTTTAAATCGTTAGCATTTACTTTAAGTAGCACTTTCTTCAAGGAAACTTCCCTTCCTGCCCTCCTGGGCCCCGGGAGCTGCCCCATGGATTTGCCTTCTGCTTTTTGAATGCAGAAGGTGCTTATTATTATTATTTTTATTATTATTATTGTTATTATTTTGCAAAAACTGGCCTGCAAACCAGGGGCCTGTGGAAGAAAACAGCAGTCTAACTTTCAAGTGTGCTGAGAAGAGGGTTCCAGGGTTTGTTAGCACCCAGCCCTGCAAAGCAGGGGGGCTGCTCTGGGAGTCGCCTGGGTGCTTTGGGAAGGGCAGGGTTTGGTTTAAAAAATAATCAAACAAAGATAACCACGAAAAATAAACAAAAAACCCCAACCTAACAAAAAGCCACTAGCAACTTCTGTGAAAAACAAGGATTCTTCACGTCCCAGTCAGCTCCCCCTACCATGTCACGCTCAGGAGCATTTTCACCATTCCTGTGCTTGCTAAATATTAGACGCAATATTAAAATATTGAAGAAAAAAAAAAAAAAAAAAAAGGCAACCGGCANAAAAAAAAAAAAAAAAAAAAGAGGCAACCGGCAACAACCGCCTGAATCTACAATAGAGAGAGGTGAGGGCACGGTAGGAGCGAAGGCTCCGGCTCCAAGCACAGGACAGGAAGCAGTTGGGAAATCCCCAAATCGCCCTCATTCCCGCCAGAAAAAAAGAAAAAAAAAGAAAAAAAAAAAAAAAAAAAAAAAAAGTGTTCTCCAGCAGCAGGACACCTCCCCTGGCAGGCTCTACCACAACATCCCTTTGGCATTGGCTCCTGCAGCAGACCAGGGCTGTACGGAGAACCTGTCCCTCAGAAAACACACTCACCCCCTCACTGCCCACCCCACAACCTCTTGCAGGCTCCTCACCTCTGCAAGGCACTCTGCAGCCACCACCATCCTCCTCCAGCACTTCTCCAGGGCGGAGGCTCTGGGGTAGGATGGGCCAAGAGCACAGCTCTGCCCTACCCTGAGGTCATTGCTGAGACCAGAAGTGAAAATCCCCCCTGGTGCTCCCGTGGCAATGCTGATCCCTCCCAGGGCTGCCCCAGGAACTCAGGTGAGGGCAGTTACCGACCCTGGGGCAACATGTCACTCCCGCCTTTTGCAGGATTTGTGGCCTATAGATGGCAGCAGCAAGGGGCACTCCTCCATCCAGCAGGGGAGCTGAGCTGGGCAGGGGGTCCCGTGTCCCTGGGCACCCCTGCTCTGTGAGCACTGACTGCAGAGAGCAGCACCAGCGGGCTCATTGTGGTGTCTTACTGAGGCTTCAGCTCCCTGGTTATTGTCTGGACAAGCAGGGTGCTTTTTTCTGTTAATTGCAAACGTTCCCAAACACCATAGGTAGCCTCCAACTTCCTCCTTTCCATGTCTTAGTAATATCGACACATTTTGAAATGCAACTTCCAGAGGGGGAGTGGCTGCAGCTGTCCTGAGAAGTGTGGAGAGGACAGGTGAAGGTGGAAACTTAGGAATAGACCAGCAGACTCCAAAGAGCCTCCAGCCCTCTCCCCTGTGTCATTTGCAAAAGTGCTTCAGTGGCTTGCTCTGTGGTGGCACCTACCCCGGTGTTTGAGGACGTGGGGCAGGAGCAGGGCTGAGGGTACAGGGCTGAAATTTAATCTCTTTGTACCTCAGTCACCTAATCCATAAAGCAGGGATGATAATGCTCACTAAGCTCAGAAGGCTTTAATTGATTATCTGTTAAGATCATCAGGACCTCAGCTGGAAGGCTTTAGAGACCTGCAAAGTCTATTAATTATTTTACTGCTATGATTGATGAAAAATTATATGACTTTCCCCCATTGTCCTTTGTGCAGTTTAGGCCAGGAAGGTTTCAAGGCAAATGTTCTGCCATCCTCCTTGATCACCTTGCATGTGACACCCTGAGGCCACATCCCAGCTGAAGTCTTGGACCATTATTATAATAAATAAGCACAGTTTTAATAGTAAATTCTTCAGACCCATGATTATGTCTTTCTGTTTATCTCATCGTTGTATAGGGAAAAAAAAGGAAAAAAAAACAATGAAAACAATATGGCTGGGACCAGGCTGTGGCTAATGAGGGCAAGGGAGGAGGAGGCGCTGGGCTGGGCTGGGCTGGGCTGGGCTGGGCTGAGCTGAGCTGAGCTGAGCTGAGCTGAGCTGAGCACAGCCAGGGGAAGGCTGAACACTCCTGCAGCTTTTCCTTATCGGGGCTCAGAGCCCTCTGCATGGGGCATGAGCTCTTCTGCATCCCCAGGGATGTGCAGGGAAAGAGCAGTGGAGCAGAGTCACATGGCAGAGATCCAACAGAGCCCCCAGGTCAGCCTGAGCAGGGCAGAACTGTAAACCTCTGAGGCTGTTTATCACTGCTAACACAATGACAATTGCATGTTTATTAAGGTAATATATAATCATATTAAAACCATATGTTTGTCTACACATGGGTTCATAGATTATTTTTTTCAGTCGCTTGACCCAAACTCTAGTGTAACCACACCAGAATAACCTTCAGCCTTTCAGCTCAGGGGCTGGTGAGAACACTGACCAGGGAAGTTGCCTCTCTGGGTCACAGACAGCCTGAGACAGAGCTCAGCAGCCTCCTTGGTAACTTCTGCCATTGGTCAAGGACTGTCAGTAACAGATCTGGGCTGTATTCTTCCTCCGAGTGTTGGTGATGAGAAGCTGAGCCTGCTTCCAGCTGCAGCAGCTTTGCCCAGGCACAGCATGCTGGGAGAGGTTTCATGGCAGCTTCACGTAGGAAAAAAGGGAAAAAAAAAAAAAAAAAAAAAAGCTCTTTGAAGTGCTTCAGGCAGCTGCCTCTGCTCCAGATTTTTGCATCTTTAGACCCAAAAAATGATGAAATGTTGCTTGTCACCCAAGCTGGTCCAGGGCATAACTGTCCTGATGCTCTAGAGTGAAGACCTTCACATGGGTCTGGCAGTACCTGGTCACAGCTGAAAGGTGCCCATCTGATATCAGTAAGGAAAGGTAATTCCATATCCTAAATCACTTGAATGCACATTTGATCTTTTCACCTCAGGGGTCCAACCTTTGTAGAACAAGGGCCAGAGCCAGCTCTGCTGACCAAGTGCAATCAAGCAGCAACCCCTCTGCTGGAGTTTGCAGCAACATCTACACCACCGAGGTGGAAGATTTCATTTTATTATGGCCTCAGGACACCAAACTAGAATTGGTCTGACAGGAAGGGGGAAGTTATTGAGCCACAAGCTTTCTCTCAGATGGTTTTCTCTTCAGAAGTTTACTTTACCTCCCAAATTAAATTTTTTTGTAATATTCAATGCCTTTCTTAACCAAAAAACCAAACCAAACCAAAAAATACACAAACCACTTAAGTTGTAGCAGTGCGTCCACAGTTATTTATTACCTGCCTTGTGGTCTGAGCAAATATGATTTTGTTATTCTATGTTGTCAATAGAAAAAAACACATATGGTTTTGGTTGACAAAATTATGATAAAATTCACTGTATCCTAAAATATGATTGAAAAGTTTGCAGATGGTTTCTGGGCATGGTAGGGAGGGGGGAGGATTGAATTTCAACAAAAGATGTGCCAAATGTTTTTTTTCTTTTCTTACTGTTCACCCTGTTTCCACATCCCAGCTCTGCTCTTATTAGATACGGGGGTAAGGCAGGTACCCCTCCCAGCAGCCATGTGTTTCTCCTTAGCTCCTGGCATTCCAGCACGCTTTGTCATGTCCCTGCTATGCCATACCCAGGGTCAGTCACGGCTGAACATGAAATGACATCACGAGCCCCAAGTCACAAACAGCAAAATACAATTAACAGTAATCCGAGGAATGTTGTATCTGCACCCCAAAAGTTCCATCTTTGGAACATGCTGGTCTGCCTCACATTCTGAAGGGTTTTAGTCAATCTGAATTTTGTCTTTTTTTTTTTTTTTTTCTTGAAAACTAAGTTCTGTTCTTCTCAGTTTTTTCCCTTCTGATGGGCAAAAAGGTGGGGAGAGGGCCAGGAACTGCCAGCCCAGCTCGGCCATTGTCTTATTTCCTGTTTGAATAACCCCCTTTTCCTCAGCACTGCTCACCCAGGCAAGACCATCACTTCTGGGGGCCCACAGGGCTCTGGCAAAGTCAGACCCAGGTGTGCTCTGCTCTCTGCAGTTCATCTCCACAACATCTTCACAAAGACACTCCACCTGCCACCTGGTAAAACACATTTTTCTTCTACTTTGTTTTTCTGGGGGAAATATTTAACTTCCTTGTGGTGATGGGTGCCCCCCCAAGTGATGTCTGGGTGGGCCGGCAGATGGGACCCTGGGATGCTGATGACAGGGGTGGAAGCTGGAGGCTGGGGCCTCACGGCTCTCTGAGACCCCCAGGATTTTTAATTCACTGCTGTACACTGGGCCCGTGCTCTGGCAGGGGCACCTCTCACCTTCTCATGCTTTCCATTAACTTGGTAACAGACTTCAGCCTGTCACAGATGTTTTTCTCTCCCTGATGCTCATGGGAGCTGATGATCTGCTCCATCACCACCCCCAGCAGTTGCTGGTGCCTTGGTGTGCGTGTAGGTCCACACTCCAGGTGTGATCATTGTGGGCTAGAAGATCAGAAACCTGGGCAGGAGATTCCACTTTCCCCAGGAGAGGGTGGAAGGACAACATCCTCTGCAGGTCTGAACAAGAGGTGAGCTCTGAACTCTGTCCCCACTCTTTCATTTCCACCCTGTTAATGGTGGAGAACACAAAATACTCAGAATTTATTCAGCCTGCCAGAATATTCCCACCTCTGCCAAACCTGTCAGTGGCCTGCAGCAGCTGTCATCCTGCCTGCCCAGGGGTGGCTGTGGAGCAGCAAGCCAGCCTGGAGTAGACAGATCACTGGTGAAGGGAGAACATCTGGAAGGTGTCATTGAAGTGTTAGTAGCTCTCCCTGCCTATGAGCTATGGACAAACATGTCGATAAGTTTCCCAACATGGAATTCATTTTTTATAACAGGATACACGTGGAAGTTCATGTTTCAGCAGTGGCCTGAAGTGGTTCTTTTCTTCTTCAAAAAAATATTTGTGACCTCTTCTCCAGGCTGCTGTAACATGATTTATCTGAATCTCCTTTCTCAGAGCACTCACAGGCCAGGGCACTGCAGAACACAGAGCACAGGTTTTCAACTACCATTTAATGAGCTTTGTGCTCTGGGACCTGCACATCTGCCCAGCCCAGAGCTGCTCCAGACCAGGGTCCATCTGTCCTGCCTTTCCAGGATGGGCAGTGTGGGCTGGGTGGAGCAGAGCAAGGGTGAGTGCAGGACACAGAGCAGGGACATTTCCCACCCCACCTCTGCACCCAGCAGCAGCTGCAGCATCCCTGGGCATTTTCTGTGCTTTGTACACATCCAAGATGTGAAGGAAAATGTGTGCCTGGTGTGGAGCACCAACCTGATCTGAAGAATCAACTCCAGAAAGGGGAGCAGGAGGGGCTGCACCAGCTTCCCAGAGCTGCTTTGGTCCCAGTGGAGACAGAAACACGTCTGGAACCCGGAGGTTTACAGCCCAACTCAAACACATCTAGTAGCATCACAGAAACATTCGAGGCTCACCCAGCCACATCTGTTCAGTAGAAGGACCCTGTCCTGCAGCAGCAGGACACACCTCCTGCAGGCAATTCAGTGCAAAGGAGAAAGTTTGCAAAGTCTTTTCAGTGCAAAATGTTAAACCCACTAAGGAGCAAGATGCTCTCCAAGCCCCTGCCCACTTTCAGCAGAGAATGTAACCTCTTTGAATTTTACCTAAAACTGTTTTCATTTTCAAGGTCTCTCAAAGTACTTATTAAATTAATCAGTTTAACCAGGACAATGACTCAAGACAAAAGCAGCAGCTGGAAGAACTTCAACAGCAACTCAGAAAATGTCCTTGCAGACTCGCACACGTCACCTCCAGCATCAAACACTACCCCTATGAAGAGGTGTCCTTCAGTGGGGCTCTGAGCTTGTCCTTTTGAAAGGGACCATGAGGATACCACCTCCTGTCTGTGCAGACAGCAACGTGCTGTCCCACCTTGTCCCAACTGCCACCCCTTGTCTGAGGCTCTGCCAGGCAGGACCAGCACCCAGCATTAGCACAAACCCTTGACACAAGGCTTAAACCCCCAACCCACCAGTTCAGAGGGAAGAATTCTACCCAATAAACCTTCCTGACATGCAATAAAATAACACATTTATTTACTTGCTTGAACCCACCAATGTGCTGTTCATTTCAGTGATTGATAGAATTGGGTTATAATAAGCATACTTTATTATTGAAAAATTTAATTTAAGGTTTAAACATAAAACAAATGGTATTTTCAAATCTATTTTAATGAAGACTATCAAAACCATTCCATTGCCATGAGGGAAAAATTCTGTCTCCATATCTGTTATGTATATATGCATAAAATCTTCAGCCTCCAAGTCTAAGTCGCCTGTCCTTCTATCAATCCATCATTCTGGAAGTAGAATACAGAAAGCCTTATTTTTTCACTTAATTTTCATTAGATTCTTGAGGGAATTAAAATAACACAATAATGGGCAAGTTCTGCCACTACAAATCCAAATGACAGCAATGAATCTACTTACGGGGGGAATTTGGCCCAAACCCCAGCTCAGAGTGCCAAACGCAGAGCAGACACCCATAAAAGTCTACTTAGGGCTCAAGTATGTCAGGGAGGTAAATAATGTACTTTAAAGTCATGCAGGAATATGAATGCCTTCAATGTGCCAGAGCAGGCAATGGACTGGCTTGTGGGACAGCAGCACAGCTCCTGGTCTTATCGGGAAGGTCCTACCCACCTGTTCCAAGAGGTTCTTCTTGTCCAGGGAAACAATGGACTTGTGGTGTGCCTCCAGCAGGGCTGCTGGACACCCAGCTCCTGCTGTATGATGTCCGTGCTCGTGGTGATGGATGTGACACCTCCACCTGCAGCCAGGCAGATGTTAGCAGGGCAATCCTGGCAAGCACTGAGCTGGAAAGGGCAACCCAGCAGCGTGCTGGGACACCTCTCTCCTTCCAGCAGGGCTGGAGAGAGTCACCAGGGTGTGCATGTTGTCCTAGGCACCTCTGCACCCTGATACACACTTGGGAGTCAGATTTTGAAGGATATACCAAGAAAAAACAACAAAAAAAGCCTCTATCATGCTTTCTTTTTTATCTGGCCTTAAGTCCTGGCTGAGGAGAAGCAGCCTGAGTGCCACCTGCCCAACAAACCATGTTCCTGGGTCCATGCCCACAGCTGGCTGAACTGGCCCTGCTCTCCTCAAACCCCCTTCTCTCTTCTTGTCCCATTACGCTTCGTTTTTGGACACAGGAAATACTTTTTTTTAAGTCCAAATGCATTTCAAAAGAGAGTGTGTGGCTCTGGCTTGTTACCTGGAGCGTGGAGGTTGCCCACAGGCTGAGGTTCAGGGAGCAGGAATAATAGAACTACATTAAGGACACTGACAGTGTTCTCATTCACGTTTTCCTTACATTTTTTTCAAATCACCTCAAACCACAGCAGGGCATAAAAAGCACAGGTGTTGGCTGGAGTTGTGTTTGATAATTTTTAAATGATCATCTATATTCTAATTTGGTTTGCACAGTGTCCTGGTAAGTCAATAGATTTGTTTCTTCAGCAGGTCAGACCCTGAGCACATTTTGCCTTTTGGCAGAGAAGAAATTTATCTTTTGAAATGACTTATTCTTTCCCTGGATGTCCCTTCAATGCAGCTCTATTGTTTCAGTGGAAAGGAAAACGTATTTCTTTAGCAGGTTTATGCCTTCAATGGAATTTGTGTAAGCAGTTTCCACTGCACAAACACAAAAAGCCCTAATACATGCAGGCTGGGTCTGCATCATGCCATCAGATGTCAGGTTTGATGACTGATGGTACTTACACAGATTTACACAACAAAAAGTACATTAAAAGGACATTAAGATGGTGAGTCAATGTCACAAAAGCATGGAAATTCACATTGTGGGATTTAAACATCCAATATTGACACAGAAAGCTGAATATGGAAATGGTATCCCATTAGAGTTCAGGTCCTGAATGATTTTTAATCTAGATATTAATTTCCTGAAATTTGCTGTTCTCTCTGCCTCTTATGGTTCTCACATTCTTAATTAAGTTTTTGTTGTGTGTGTCCTTGTCTTGTAATTTCTAAGTTGCTTCTGTGTCTAGTGTAATTACACAAGCACGTGTCATAGCTTAATTAGAAATATTAACCACGATACGTATGGAAACCGGAAAAAAACTCTATGAAACTTTGAGAGGAAATATTTTTACAAACCTACCAAGGTTTACAAATGGTTGTTTCCAGTTACACTCTCTAATAAAAACAACTACAGCAATGCCAGCCCAGCTTGGAACAAAATTATGAGTAATTAACAGTTAGTACTTACAGCAACCTTATTACCCCAGTGGCATTGGCTTCAGGTAGAGAAGCAGATTGTGGGGTTGTGACATGCTAAAGGGCTGACTTGCCGTCAGAGTAAAAGGAGAAACCCACAAAAAAGCCATGCTTAGAAAACATGAGCCTCCAACCAGGCTCAGGAAACACTACTGAAGTCCCTCTCTTTGGTGGGTTGACCCCTCCCCCACTTACCTGGCATTATTCTTCCAAACCCCTTTTGGATCCAAACCTTTCAGATGTTGAATTGCTCCTAGGAGATGGCGAGCACTAAAATAAATGGGAATTGAAGGTTCTTGGAATCATGAGCAGCCAGAATGATGTCAAGCTAAAAACAGTAAATTGTATTTTGAAAATTTCTTTTTTTGTAACATTTAAAAAAAAAAAAAAATCCAAGTTTACACCTCTTATCCTAAGCCTTGCCCTGGTGTGAATTCTCCTGGACAATTTTATAAGCCTTTTGAGGAAACGTGTGCAGCAAAACCAAGGGCGTGCTGTAACTTTAACTAGCAGCCTCACTGCAAGAGAGGCAGAAATATGCAAGTTAAACCAGTGGATGAAAAAAAAATCTCCACTATAACAACTATTTGCTACACTCTAGAAAGGGGCTGGGACAACTTCTGAGGGATGGAGAGGAGCACCAGGAGGAAGGCAAAGTGCCATGAGATAAAACAGGAGCCACTCCTTTGAATGCAATTTATGTTTGCTAATTCCATTTCTCTCTGTACAGCAGTGAGGCTTCATCTTACAGCACAGTGCAGCCATTTTAAGTCCACCAAGAACAAACCAAACAGAAAACAGAATTCTTCCATGAATAGACCTTAGTATTGGTTCAGTTGCTAAGGGGAGCTGAGTAATGGCTAAGGGATGATTAGGGCCAATATCAATTAAAAAAGGAGTATTTTTAATACCTCAAGACTACTCTGCAATTCCAAGATGAAAAGAACTGGCTCACTCCAGAAGTGCTCCCAGGTTGACATTTTGGTGTGGATACTTATTTATCTGCTGGCTGTGCAGATGACAAGTGGAAGGTCTGATGAGCTCTGGAAAGGGCCTCTGGTTCTGAGAGAGGCAGGGAGGGCACCAGAGATAAAGTCTGATGGTGAAGCAATGGGCTTCTGTGGCCATATTCCATGTCCTGGGATCAAACTCTGCTATTCCTCTTCAGTTGCTTCTAGGCCAGGGCTTTGAGACCCAAGGTGAAGCCAATTACTACTGCAGAGTTGCCCAAGGGGCATGTCGGGTGGCTTCACCTTTCACCCCACCAAAAAGCAAAGGGAACCCGAGTTACTACAGGGGGTGTTCTCTCCCCATAGCCCAAGTCCCTCACAGGTGAAACTGGAACACAAGACAATCTGAAACCTGGAAGGAAAGAGGGGGACAGCCCATTCTCCACCTGACCTGTCCTAACACCTGTCTGCAGGGCTCTGGGGAACCCCCAGCCCCCAAGGCTGAAAGTGTCCTGCTGAAGTGTCTGAGGGGGTTGAAATTTGGGGCTTTATTGAGAAACAGGTTTCAGCCTTGGTTCTGACTACAGAGTGCTGAGCGCTCTTCCATCCAGACTTCAGCAAAATACTGCTATGGAGCCCTCCAGAAAAACATGTTCCTTGGACAAACAACATGTTTTCCTAGGGAAACAACACCATCTCCACACTGTCCAGCCCTGAGCTCCTTTCCCACCCTGCCTCCATGCCCCAACCAGGCTGACACCTGGCTCTCCTCCCCCAAAAGGCTGAGAAGGAACTTTATTCCTTCCAGGTGTTCTGCATGGGTTTATTCATGGTCTCATTTTCCTCCTTAGTGAGAGAAATCCTAGCTTCTAGCCAGCTGTAAGGGATTGGCAAGACACATTTGTAAGGAGAAGAAAATTAGCAACACCTTTTTTTTTTTTACCAACCTCTGCCCACCTTTTCAGATGGGGAATTTCCCAGGGCACTAACTAAGCCTCAGGAGGTAGGAGGGACCTCAGTGCCTTAGTCCAGAACCCAGCTAAAACGTGGTCACACCTGAGAAACCTGGGCTCTAGCTTAGGAAATGACCCCATGAGGAATGGAAAGAAAAGGAAAGCAGACTCATGTTTCTGTTCTCAAGGGCTTGGGCAAAACCAGAGCCATCCCACCTAAAAAGCCCAAGACCTCCCATGTCCCTGGCAGTCCCTGATACAGTCACCTTCTCCCATTCCAAAGTTGCTGTCATGGTGGCAGGGATGGAGGGAAGACATGGACAGTGCCCCCTCAGGCACCATCAGATCAACCCAAAATGATGTTCAATAGCTCCTTCTTCTGCACCAGAGCCGCCTAGCCATCTGGATGGAGGCCTCTCACTGCTGAAAAACATAAATGGGACCTTCAGAAACCAACAGCCGTGTAGCACTTACTCCATCCTCTAGCTGTAAATCCACACCCAGAAGCAGAAGGATGGGGGGTTTTTGCTGGAAAAGCAAACTCGGGGCACAGAGAATGTGTTGCAGCAGCTTCATGAAACCCAGGATCCCCATGGGACCAACACAGAGGAGGTTCAGCAGCATGGGATGGATCCCACAGGGTCCGTCCTAGCTGCAGAGCCCCTTCCTGCAGCAGCCCAGGCTCTCAGTCACCAGAGAAGTGATGTGGGAAACATGTAGAGGGCTGAGTTTGGAAACAGGGAAGTGTGAAGGCCCTGGAAAAGTTGCTGCTTGAAAGAAAATTAATCTTTGGTTTATCAAAATGAAGTATCAGATACCCTTCTGCATATGCTGGAGAGACTCTACCCTGCTTGGTTAATGGCAGGTTATTCCTTTTCTTATGCTGTCAACTATTGTTACTGATTGTTAATAGCATTAATATTTCCATCACTTAATTTATTTTATTAATCCCATTCAGGTTTACCATTACCAGCATATGAACTGTAAATAGCAATAATAATGCCATCAAGGTTAATATCAGATGTGCTGAAGGGCATTATGTAAAACACAGACTGGGAGCAGCAGCGAGACAGGCGCCCATAAAACCTCTCCTGTGCTGGCAGGGGGTGGGTTAAACAAAGGTCTCACACAGATTTACAGAACTGCGTTATCTTCTGGAAGAGGTGAAGATTTAATACCAAAAGGCTCCTTTAAATTTCCTGTAATGTTTCCCTTTCCAGCCCCTGACGGTAAAAATATAGTCAGGGAACATTCTGAAGGAATGGCGTTTTTATCTTAAATTATTAAAAGTCTAATAGTGGTTTCAGTTTTCTTCTAAAAGCAAAGGCATCGGAAAGAGACCATTTGTCAACCTTTAAATTGCAATATGCAGGTGTTGGGGTGATAATGCACAGCCCAAGGAGAAGATCCCTGCAAAAGCACATGACAAACAAAAGTGGAGATGTCCCCCAGATCCAGGGACGCTGGATGTGAACGATGCTGAGCCCTGTGAGCAGGGCAGGGGCAGCTTTGAGCACTGCCCTGGGACGAGCCCAGCACCCTGCAAAGCCAGGGGAGCTCCATGTAGTCATGGATCTGGGCACTTCCCAGGACTGGCCAAGAGGATCCACAACCAGCAGCGAGCACCCTGCCTTATTTATTCCCCAGGGAATAAGCAAGCCTGCTAGCTAAAGCTTGATCGGCAATTAAAAGGCCAAAATATCCTTATGCAAATTCTCCTTCTGACAACTGGAAGCCTCATGGAGCAGGGAGGGGACAGATCCTACACGTTTGTCACCAGGACATGGCTGTGACCCAGGCAGGCTGTCAGGGTGTGTGGGTGCCCCTTCTCCAGGGGGTGGGCCAGGAAGGGACAGCAGAGAAGAACCAATGGGAACAACCCTCTGATGGACCCAGCAACCTGCAAAAATACCTGCATGTGCCTCTTGGGGGGAGGAGGGGGCAGAAAAGAATCAAGAATGAGAATGTAAGTCCTACAGGAGCTCCAGGTGAATAGGGAAGCTGCTGGGAAAGAGGCCACTGAACAGAGCAGTTGAGGGGAACCTGGGGACAGGCTGTGTTGACCCCCCTGTCGTGGATTGCTGAAGGGGAAGAACACACCAGCTTCCACCTCCTGGACAGGGTGAGTTAGTATTCACCCCACTTCATTTGGGAGGAATTTGTAAAAGAGTTGGAGCTATAAAATACCTTTTGGCTCATTTTTCCTGGGTGCTGCTGCAGAGGCTGCAGGGCTCTGCCTGGGCAGGGAAGGGACAGGGAGGTTTGCCATGGAGGAAGGTTCATCCTGTGGTAGGAAGTGGCCCATCGACACAGACCCTCCTTTCTTTGTTACATCTGCCTTGCCTTCCTCCAAGAATTAAATTAGATATACAAGGGGGAAAGAGAGAGAGAGAGGGAGGGCAAGGGAGGGAGAGAGAGAGGAGAAAAAAGGCTCAGGCAGGAATATATTTCCTATGTCTGTATGAGGGGAAGGATTGGAGGTAATTGCTTGCTTTTCTCATTGTTCTCAGCTGCCAAGCAGAGATTCATAGAGTGTCTGCAAAGATCTTTCTCTTTTTGCTTTTCCTTCTAATTCGTCACCCCCCCTGTGAACCCCCATCTACCCTGATCCCCAGTCCTCCCCTTCCTCCTGCTTATTCCACCCTAAGAAAAAAAAAAAAAAAAAAAAAAAAAAAAACTTCATACTCCAACGAGTGCATAATTTAACCATTTCTCTACCAGAGGGCAAGGCAAGCCCATCCATTTCAAACAAGAGGGTTTGTCACTACTCCCTGCACAATAAAACTCCATTTTGTTGCACCCTGGCAAAAACAAGCATTTGACATGTTTTCAATCAACCCTTTATCTTCTCATTTTCTCTAGTCATATACAGATTGTCTGCATGTAATAAAACTTCTACTTGGAAAAATAGAAAATTATTTGAGATATTCATATGAAATCCGGGTCCCAAAACAAGATGGAACACACAAATCTGCCAGCTATGAAACCAATTCAGGATGGATTTAGGACCCAGATAGATCCAGACAATTGGATGCTGAGTGTGGGGAAGAAATAGTAATGCCTCAGGTCTGAAAGGAGGATGCATAATCCCATCTTCCTGCTGCAGAGGGAGGCAATGGCTTCAGCTCAGAAAGAAAACGCAACCCATCCAGTGAGCTGGGGAAAGGGAAACGTGAGCTAAAGGAGGAGAGAGAAAGCAGGAAAACATTAGCAAATAATATTTTAAAATACTTGAAATGTGAACCAAGAATTAAAAAAAAATACTGCATAAGGGCTTTTTTTAATTTAAAAACACAAAACACACACAAACAAAAGCAGTCTATGCAAGCTCTGTTGAAACAGGATGGAGCAGAGAGGGGAAAGGAATTCCTAGTTGCATTGCACCATTTTAATTTCAGCACACTGCTTGCTCCTGGCTGGGCTGGGGGCAGTGCCCTCACCAAGCCACTTGACAAAGGAGCCAGCTCCTCACTGGGGCCGAGGGTATGGGATGTCTCAGAGCAACCAGGATAGCTCCTGGTAGAAGACAGAAAGAGACATGCCAAGCTCTAACAGATTTTTTGATTCCATCAGAAAAAGAACAGCTCGGGATCAGGCCCCAGAGGGGAGAGTTCCCGCAGTGTGCAGCCCCAGCAAGCACGATCGCTTCAATGCCTGGGACTAGAGTGCCCTGAAAATACTCTGATATTTAATAAATGACAGAAGGAAGGATAAAATAAATTTTATATATATATACAAATGCATATATATATATATAAAAGAGATTTTTCACTCTAATGCAACACATGCACCAGGGATCAGGGAAGGAACGCGGGGAACTCGGGGGGCTGATGAATAGCTTCTGCTCCTGCTCATGTTTATTTCTGATACACACCAGCAGTGCCTTCACCCTGCAAGCAAGCAGGAAAAGATTTTATGAATGGGAATATCTATAGCAAGAGGGGATGTAAAATGGAAGTGAGATAATAGGAAGGGTCGGGTCAAAGCCAAGAGGCGGTCCCGGGGCCAGGCGAGTGACAGCCGCCACTGCAGGCCAACCGCACCGGCCACCCTGGCATGGGGATGGTGCAGCCAGGGCCACCCACCTTCTGCTGCTCCCCTGCTGCTCCTCTTAGTCAGTTTTGGAAGGGGGGATTGCAAAATTAAAATTGGTTTTTGTTCTACGTTCCTGAGACACCAGCATTTGGAAGTGGCATATATTTTCCTTTGCGAGATTATTTAGGAGCCAATCGTTGCTGCTATATTGCACATTCCCCTATAGCTCTGTGAGTATAAAACACACATTAAGATACAAACAAATATATTTGGCAAAACATAAAAATAAAAACGTATTTTGGATATGGGGAATCAATTTATAAAAGGAGAAATTCTGCAGTATTTATAACAAAAAAAAGGCACATAACGTTTATCCTGTCATTCAGAAAATCCCACATCCACACAGAAATGATGAACATTCATGTGTTTTTCACACAAAAATTGCTCCATAATAATTAGTAGGCATTTTACTTTCTTATTCACCTTTATTTTTTCAATACCAGGTGAAGAGATAATGTGGAATTGCAGCAACCAGCCAAGCTCCCTGTAATCCACAGCCACTTTAAAACATGAAAATACCAACCTAGAGAAATCTAGCAAACTTTGATTTTATTGCCAATTTGCAATTAAAATTAAAATTAGTTAAAACAATTAAAATTTGTTAGAAAAAGCTATGATAAGATTGAAATATTCTGTGCCTGTTTTTAACTTGGACTGATTTTTTTTAAGGCTGAGTTACAAACCTGAAACCAGGATGTTAATACCTGGAACAGTTGTGTTAATTTAAACAGAGGAGCTCAAATAACATCATTATAATTCTGAACAGGTTGTTTTATCTCTTCAAATCCCGAGTTAAAACCTACTAAAATAAAATTACAAGAGCCTTTGCAACAGACAAGCCCCTTCAAAAGCAACAGTACGGTTCTGCAGCCTCATTTCTGTTTTGGATTTTGAAGTGTTCCCCACTCACATCTGTGTGACCCAGAGGATTATTGCAGTGGGGAGATTGTCTCCCTGCCCCTGCTGCCAGAGTTCCACCTGAAATCTGACAACCCTCTTCCATGAGAACCCCTGGAAGTAGTTGTTCTGCTACTTTTCTGTTGCCTCTGTTTCACCTGACTCGGCACCAGAGAGCCCAAACAACACTCTTAAAAATAGATGGGAACATCCCCGAACTAAATCTGCTGTTAACAACATTTCTTCTGTCCCTCCTCACCATAAAGCAGGAGTGGATGTGCCGGTAGAAGAGGATTTGTTTCAAATCAGTAATATTTTACTTAAGTAGGGGCTTAAAGCAAATAAAAATAATGCTTTGTAAACTAAAAGAATTGTCACTCCATTACACAATGCTAAAATTTTAAAAGAAAAGTAGAAAGTCTTCGCAGAGAAAAAAATAAGAAATTAAAGAAAAAAGCAAGCTGTCAACAGAAACTTTAAAAATACATTCATATTTCTCATTAGCCATGCAAAAATCATTTGGATTACAGATTTCTGCAATATCCAGAGGTACACTTTTGAGAAGCGGCTTTATGGTCAATGGATATTTTTGTTTACGTGCTCCTTTGGTGTAATAAAACCAAATAATAAATTTTAAGTCCTGTTAAAACTGAAACACATCTGCAAGGTGGTTTTTCTTTTCAACCTTTGATGAGTTATGGACATAGGAAAGTGCATGGCCATTTCCTACACGGCTTTAAAATAAATATTAACAATTTTCAAGGGGAGATTGTTAGTAAGATGAGATTTTTACACACACACACACACACACAAATTCAAGGTTACATAATACTTAAACTATTTTATCATTTGTCTGCTGAGTATTTATTTAGCACAGCCACATACTTTAGAGCCTCACATGGAGGGAATCCCGAGATTTCTCTGGGCTGAGCTCTTTGTAAGTCTGTTCCTTTCTCATATTCAAGCGTGAAAGAGGGTTTCAATAAATGCTGCTTTGCTGATGCTGTGATAGTTCCTACTTCGGTGCTCCAGGCTTACCATCCTTGGGGGTACTTGCCCCACTCCCTTGTAGGCTTTTCCCTTTTTTGGGGGGTGGTTTAATTAAAGCACTTGCCTCCCTATCCCAACGCTATTAAATTCTAAACCAGCCACAGAGCCTTCCTTTTTTTCACCCCTCCGGTTTTGGGGNGAAAGGGAAACATTACAGGAAATTTAAAGGAGCCTTTTGGTATTAAATCTTCACCTCTTCCAGAAGATAACGCAGTTCTGTAAATCTGTGTGAGACCTTTGTTTAACCC
>JAAWXA010000018.1:18703955-18905762 GCA_038090715.1 Florisuga fusca | reverse complement strand
ATTGTCACTCCATTACACAATGCTAAAATTTTAAAAGAAAAGTAGAAAGTCTTCGCAGAGAAAAAAATAAGAAATTAAAGAAAAAAGCAACCTGTCAACAGAAACTTTAAAAATACATTCATATTTCTCATTAGCCATGCAAAAATCATTTGGATTACAGATTTCTGCAATATCCAGAGGTACACTTTTGAGAAGCGGCTTTATGGTCAATGGATATTTTTGTTTACGTGCTCCTTTGGTGTAATAAAACCAAATAACAAATTTTAAGTCCTGTTAAAACTGAAACACATCTGCAAGGTGGTTTTTCTTTTCAACCTTTGATGAGTTATGGACATAGGAAAGTGCATGGCCATTTCCTACACGGCTTTAAAATAAATATTAACAATTTTCAAGGGGAGATTTTCAAGGGGAGATTGTTAGTAAGATGAGATTTTTCCACACACACACACACACAAATTCAAGATTACATAATACTTAAACTATTTTATCATTTNCCCCCCCCCCCCCCCCCCCCCCGTGCTGCCAGCTGCAGGGAGCCCCGGGGCCCGGAGCCGGCTCCATCCCGCAGGACGTGCAAAACCAGGCAGGAGAGTAATTTTCAGTTGCAAAGTGATGTTTCCTGGCAGAAAATCCCTGCCACCTATTCCAGTGCTCAGACAGGCAGAGCTCCTGCTGCTCCGGCAGCAGAGCTGCACGGGATGGAGGGTTGATTGGGGTTTTTTTTTTCCCCAAAATGCACTTTCTGGGCTGTGCCCCAGCAACGCCTGCTCAGACAGCTGCCCACCGATTCCAACAGCAAACTGGGACTTGCTTTGTATGTAAACATCCAGGCAATCAGCCCAAAACATTGACCAGGAGAAAGCTACAGTGGCAGACTAAACCAAACAAATTAAACCACCACCACCCCTCAAAACCCCCACAAAATTAATGCAAAAAAATAATACTAGTGAGGCAGGGCTGTGAGCAGGAGCCTGCCAGCCCTTTGGAAGCCATGGCCACCAACTCAGGCAACACCAAAGCCCCCAGCCCTTCCCCAGCGGGTGGGATTATGGAGGAAAAAAACCCCAACCCTTCTCAAAAGAGAAAGCATTTCCAAAGACATTGTGCAATGAGAATTTACTGGTATTTTCCAAGAGCTAACAGTGCCTGCACAGCACAACAGGCATCACTCACTGTGCCACCACAGCCGGGACTCGCAGGCTCCTTTCTGTCCCCCCCTTATGCAAACCTCAGCCCAGACTTTGCCTCCAGATTGTGTATCAGGGCAGCAGGGGGGCCGATGAAGTGCTCATTTTTTTACATCAGTCTTATAAATTGCTCTCCCCATTAATTGTTTCCATGGAAACAATGCATTGGGCTTGTGTGGGGATCCTGAAAAATTTTTAATGGGATTCTTAAAAAATGTGGAGGAGGCAGGCGGGGGGTAGGGTAGGTGCTCTCAAACACCCACGGAAAAGATCCAGCCCAACTTCTAACAAAATGCAGTTAATTGCATGTTTCCAAATGTTGCAAGCATGAACCCAGATTAAACGGAGGCTCTGAACACATTATTCAAATGACCAGGGGGAAAAAAAAAAAAGGAAAAAAAAAGAAGGAAAAAAAAAAAAAAGAGAGAGAGAGAAACAAAAGGGCAAGTACAGATTACGTGACAGCACAGACGAGAATTTTCAAACACCTCCTAGCAAAACACAGCCATGAGACCATGACCAAATAACAATTCTTTAATGTCACAGCCTTAACTAATAATTTAAGCATGAGCAGTCCCTGATAACCCATCAGATCTTCCAACAAATGTTGTGCTCCTCGCAGAAGCCCCGTCGCTGCTGACAGGGACAGCAGTAGCTACACACCAGCAGCACAGACCTGGACACCCCACCTCCCTTTCCCCATGCTTCAGCCACCCCAGAGGATTGTTCTTTTTTTTTTTTTCCCCCAGCAGGGAAAGTATTTGTATTACAGGGTATGAAACTAGTCCAACATGCAAGCACATTTAATTTGGAAAATGTGTGGCTAAATGCCACTTGTTATGGGATTAGTTAACAGCTGCAAGTCTGCTACTGTGGAAAAAAAAAAAAAAAAAAGAAAAAGAAAAAGAAAAGAAAGGCAAGGATTTAACTGAGAGCTGATCTGTGCTGTCTCCCAACATGCTCTGTGTATTTCCAAGTTCACCTCCTGCCAGTGCTCCTGGGTCCTCCCCCAGGTAAAAGCACCCTTTGGCTCCATCCAGGTCAGGCACCCCAAGCACTGGGTTACTGGCTGCTCCCAACTTATTCCTCAAGCTCATCACGCAGTGAGGGTGCACTCTAAATTACTTGTTAAAAATCCTGTCCTCAGCCCAAGTGTCCTCCAGTGTCCTCCAACACTAAGTGCTGTTGATGCAGGGGAAGATCACACCTTTACTGCAGCGCCCACAGGCAGCAAACCCACCACCCACTTCACTTTCCCGTCCACACGGCTGGCCTCCCACCTGGCCCCTAACAGATATTTTCACAAACATGCCAAGCAGCAGGTTTCCAGCCCATAACTCGCTCCCCTCCATCCTGTTCTCTTCCCTGCTCCAGAGCAGCTCATCTCCTCCTGAACCCAAGCCCTTCCTTGCCCTAAACTGTTGCATATTAACTCAAAACCAGGTGCTCAGAACCATCCCCCCGAGCTCAGGGAACTCTCATGCAACAGGGAAACCACAACACCTCCAGGAGATGCAGCCCAGGTCCCCTGCCACTGCCCTGGACACAGGCAACCATCACCCCGGGCACTGCACAGAGGGTGGAGCTCCAGAAACTCCATCTCCTTTGCAGGTGTGAAGTATCGTGATTCAGGATTTATCCTGAAAATATCATTAGCTGGAGGGAGACATTTTACCACAACTAATAAGCAGGAAAGTGGCAAGGATGAGGTGTGTCTGCTCCCACCCGTCTCTCCAGACCTGGTGCTGGCTATACTCCAGCTGTTTTGCTCCTATGTTTTCCTATTTTGTTTTAGTCCTGTATTTATTATCATAGCTTATATAATAATAAATGACAAAGATAATCTTGGGCAGGAATCTCTCTGTTTCTTTTGGATACTGCAAACTGATTGCTTTTATGTCCTCCACACACATACACTCACACTGTGCTGACAGACACCCTGCAATTCCGTGGACAAAGCTGGATGCTACACAACATTTTTCTTCTGGAAATAATACCCTGAAGTGGGAGGGAAAGGGTATAACAGGGAGCAAGTTCCTTAAAATCCCATTTCTGTTACAGCAGTGTCAGTTCCTGCCCCCAGCCTGTGTGCATCTGCCTTGCTACAGCCCAGCCCTGGCTCCCAGCAGGAGCATTTTCCCTCTTGAAGAACAGAAACCAAACTGGTGTCAGGGCCAGGTTCCTCTGACTGCTCCTTGGACTTCAGGTGGTCACAGGGGATGTTCCTGGAGAGGAGGCAGAGCAGGAGGGTGACACGGGGTGGCCTCCAGGGCAGCCTCCTCACTCCACCAGCCAAAAGCCACATCTGCACCTTGTGCTGCACAGCCCCGGAGGGACTTGGTGTGAGGGGTGGGAAAGATGAGATGCCAGAAAAGACCTCGAGAGAAGCTTTAAGCTGTGCTGGAGATAAAATGTGTACTTGTGGCTTCTAAGTGTGCCAGTATCTAAGTGGCAGTGACGGGGGGGTCAGCCAGGGCAGGAGCTCCGAGCACCACACAGGGCTGCGTAAGCCAAAATGTGCCACTTCATCCAGGGAACAAAGAGAATCCCAGCTCAGATAAAACACACAGGTAGGGCAGTTAACTCCTTGGAGCAAGCAGCATCCGAAAGCTCCCAGTGAGGCTGCTCCAGCTGCTGCTCCCACCCCTGTGCAAGGGTCCTGATCCTGCCAGGAGGCTGAGCAGATGCACTGCAGGCCGGGGTGCTGCCGCTGGGAAGCAGTCTGCAGGAGGGAGCTGTGATTGCCTTCGTTTTATCTGAAAAGCGTCCAGACGGAGTTCTGTTTTTCACAACGCTACAGATAATTTTGCCTTTTAAAACTTCCAAAATGAGGATCATTGTTTCCAAAGTTAGAGGGCTGCAGTCTCTCCCTCCCTCCCATCTCCCCCTCTCCACCCCCCCTGGGAGCTAAGGAAGATTTTTTCCATTTGTCTGCACTCAAACACGGGTCTGCTTTAAGGGAAACAAGTGAGAAGAGGGTTCTACCACTTCAGAAATGAAAGGCATTTACCCTCAAGACAGACAAACAGATCTTTTAAACCTGTTCTGATGCAAGAGAGGAAACGGGAAGTTTACAGAAGTGAAGCCCCAGCCCTGCACAGGCAGACCTGCTCCTCACCAAGATCAATACGGGTTCCCCCTAGCAAACCCGCAGACGCACGTAAACGTTTCCACATTTGAATCTTATTTCCATACTGAAGTCGTAGTAAAGAACAAAACACTCTTCACGGTAAATTCGGAAGTTTCTCCAGTTTAAAAACTTACCTACCAATTGTATCCCTACTGACGTTCCTCACCACGTCAGGTTAGTTCTGATTTACAGACAACACCCAGCTCGCTCCTCCCCAGGACAAGGGTGCCAGGACTCTGGGGGGGCTGCAAAGGTCCCGCTGCAAGGAAAAGCAACAAGTCTGGTACAAAAGGGGCAGGAGACCAGCAGGAAGGACAAACACCCGTCGGCTGGATGGCTCCCCCCAAGCATGCGTGGCAGGAGCTTCTCCCCCACTTTCTGAAGCCACACAAAGCAAATCTCAACTGCTAACCATAAAAAATGAGAGCTATTTGCTGGAGACCTGATAATGTTTAAAAATATATAGTCAAACAGCTTGCTAAGTGAAGGCATGATAAAGTAAAGTCCATCTCTTACACTAACCTTCAAGGTAAAATTAATAATTAATTAGTAAAGCCAGGACATGGAATGATTGCTATCAATATTTTAATACTTTTACTGCTAATTTCATTTGCCCTCTGTAATTTGCTCTCTGAAAAAGCAGAAGAGCTACGTGGGCATTTTCAGCACCGTCTCCTGCTCCAGCTGGGGTTGGGGGAAGGAGAAACATCACCCTGAAACGTGCCACAACCATCGGGACTGCAGGAACCAAACTCCAGGGTCCAGTGCTTGGAGTTTGTGCCAAGCAGCAGCCTGGGGACAGCAGCCAGAACCTGGGGTGGGTTTAGCAGAGTTGCAAAATGCAATCAAAACCTCCCCCAGCATGAGAAATACCTTCTGCCCCTCCTGCAGCCCAGCAAGGAGAACTCTGGCCCAGGAGGAAAACCACTGGGAAAGTTATGAGGGGGCAAATCCAGCTGGGTCCAGAGGCTGGGAGGGGGGATCAGGCAGGGACCACCACTGCCCATCACTGCCCCAGCCAGGAACAGGTGGGTGGGCAGAGGGAAGGGAGGTGACTGCTGCCCTCCACTGCTGGAAAGAGAAGTGTGTCCTGGCCTGCTTTATTTACTCTTTATTAGTCTAATGAGGCTGTTTCCGAGGAGTTTAATTACCATAATAGAGACAATTCCTTTCGGAACCCTCTCTACAGCCTGGAAGAGAATAGGCCTCTGAAAGGGTACAGCAGCTCACACAAGCCACCAGCACCACCACGGGGGCAGGAAACCCGGGCACAGGGCCAGAAAGCTCAGCCCTGGGTGGGGGGGCTGTGGGCATGCTCTTCATCAGCCATGGCATCATTCCCCATGCTGGTTGTGGCATGGCTAGTGTTGGCTGTGGGGTGGCCAGTGGGCACTGCACCCACCAAATCCCGGGGTGTGGAGGCAGCACAGCAAAGTTCTGCTGCAGAAGAATTAGGAGCACATGATTAATGCTACATAAAATGTGTGGGTTAGCAGCCCTTTGAAATCTTACCTCTTCATCATTTTCCATTTACAGTTTACTAATGAAATTAGATGTGGTAAAGGTTTTCTTTCTTACTTACTTTTTTTTTCCCTCCCTTAAATCGACTCTGCATTTTTTTAGAGTTAAATCAACATATTTTCCATTCCATATTCAGCAAGAAATCAGAAAATTAAACATTGGGCGGGTTTCTGCTTCTACTAACAAATATTTCCATGGTGTTGCCATAATACATACCCTGATTTACTGTATTAAACTTACACATCTGTTTGTCTGAGCACAACAGATAAAACAGATCAGATTAAACCAACTCCTGTTAGCTGGGCTAGTCCATGCTGACACAAAGCTGAAATGAGCACAAATGGGATCAACTTCTCCTCCTCCCCATGAGGGGTTCCTGTGCTAAATGGCAATAGCAGCGTGCCTTGCCATGTATGTGTTCTAAAAAAAACAACAACAAAAAAATCCAGACTTTATAATGCTAGTGAGGGGTTGGTTGGTTGCAAGGGAAAGCTGTGGTCTGCTGGGGCTGGCAGCCTGCTCTATCAGAGCTCTGCAGCAGTGGACACTGGAGAAAGGCAAAGTGACCATGGGGATGGAGACCAGATGGAGACCCCAAAAAAAAAACCCAAAAAACCCCCCACAAAACAAACAAAAAAACACAAGAGAGAGCTGTTGTAGGCTTCAGGGATGCAATCGAATTTTTAGTTTAAAATTGCAGCAGTGCTGTTTTTTCTGACCCTCTCCTTTGTGACATCCTGGCATTGGCTCGGCAGAGGTCGGGACAGGGACCGCATGGTGCTCCAGCCCCTGGCAGTGTCAGTCTGAGGCAGTGATGGCCATGTCCCTGCTGCCAGCAGTGGGCAAACGGAGCAGGGCCAGGTCTCCAGCAGCCCTCAGGCAGTGCTGATGAGCTAAAGCAGGTAAACCATCACTGCTGAGCTCAGCAAACCAGGCCAGGAGCCAGAGGTGATGCTGGTGTCACACCACATCCAGGTGAGTGAGCACAGACTATGCCAGGTGATCTACACACCCCCAACCCCAGCTGCCCCCTCCAGGACAGCTCTCCAAGGCTGCTGCCTCCAGGACCACTGGCTCAGCAGCACCCAGGGGCTGTCAGGAGGGAATTCTCTTCTTCCCTTCTGATCATGCACATACCAAACAGGATTTTGTGTGTTTACAAAGCTGTTCCCCTAACCAGAGACTGACACCGTATAAATGAAGGTGAAATGAAATAATTACAGACATTTTCCCCGAGGTTCTGCTCACAAGAGCAAAGGGATTTGTGCGCCTCATGCTTCACAACCCCAACGCCCACCTATTTAGATGAATGCTATCTTTTTCTGTGTTGCATTTTGAAGGTTAGGACTTGGCAGCAAGAATCTGCACTCTCACTATAATTCATATCTGGATATCCCCTTTGAACACCTCCTGAACGGTTATTTTAAATAACATTGTGTTTATTAGCAGAACAGAGGAAGGACTGTAAAGCAGGAGAACTGGAGAGTTTGATTTCCAGGCAGTGATGAATGGCAGGGGAGGGCAGGTCACCCGGCTGCAACATCAAAGGGGCGACTGAACCAGCCAGCACACTTGAAGTTAGTTAAAATGCCATCACAATTTTCTGAGTTTCTCTTTTTTTCTTACATTTAAAGAAATTATATTTCAGAGTACTGGCTTCAGCCATTACTGCCAAACCTCTGATGATGCCCAGAACCACAAAAAGGCACAACCTGCTGGCACGCCAGGGAGCATTCCCCACACATTTTAATTGCAATAGGATGCTCCTGTCCTTGGGAAGAACCTTGTTTTCTAAAGAGCTGGAACAAAGCACCCACCTCCGAGAGTGCTGCTGAACATCCTCCCATCACCCCACACCTCAGGACTAACTGGTCGGGTCCTTTGCTTGCTCCAGGGCTCATCCCAGCCAGGGGCTCCCAGAGCCCTGATGGTTCAACCTGGCCCTGGCCCTGGCCCTGGCCCCCTCTTCTGCCAACAGAGCACAAGGAACTAGAAGGTTTTTGGGTGTCCCTTGGCAAGGGGGGAGTGCTAAAGCTTTGCTGCAGAGCTGAACTGGTAGAAGTCATACAGCAAGTCACTTGCCAAGCAAAAGTTTCGAGTTTGCAAAAGTCAACACAGCCTCAAACCGACTCACAAGAGCAAAATCTATTGAGTGAACATGTATTCACAAAACCCCTCCAGTCAAGCCTTAGCAAATACAGAGCAAACAGCAAACCCTCCTGGTAAAGCAGCCAGCCCTGCTGGCAGCCCCACTGCAGACATGCCTTCCCTGCCTGCACTAACCACTCCAGAGTGTTTTTCCAATAGAGATTTTCCTTCCTGGAGGAAAGGAACGACGTTTCACGTGCTCAACACTTAGTTATTAACTTCTAAATGACCACATTACACCACAGCATCTCCCAGCTCTCCGTAGCCACCCTCAGACCTGGTTCCCAATGCTCAGGTGCCAGCAGGTGCCCCCCAGCATCTTCCTGGCCCCGCAGCCACCACGTATCCTGCTCGGAGGTTGGAGCCGGGGGAGGGGGGGAAGAGTCGGGCTCTGCTCCCAAGTAACAAGTGATGGAAGGAGAGTTAACATCCTCAAATTGTGCCGGGGGGGTTTAGGTTGGAGGTCGGGAACAATTTCTTCCTGGGAAGGGCAGGGGTGGAGTCCCCATCCCTGGAGAAGTTTCTGCGCCGGGGAGATGTGGTGCTGGGGGACACGGGTGAGCGGGGTTCGGGGGGTCCGGATGGACTGGATGATCTGAAGGGTCTTTTTCCAACCCAAGCCGTTCCCTGATTTTATCACCGGTGCTTCATGGCGGGAAAGCAGCAGGGGGCAACCTCTCCCCGGGAACCGGCGGCAGCTCCGGGACCGGACCGGAGCCGAGCAGCGGGGCCGGGGAATGCGCTGCGGGAGCCGGTACATCCCCGGTTTCCCGGGGCCAGCGGCGGGGGAGGGCCCACTGCGGGATAAACCGAGATGAAACAAAAGCAAAAAATGAAATAAATAAAAAATAAACCCACCACCCCTCCCCTCCTGGCGCCGGCTAGCAGGAGGCTGTGCAGGCAGCCAGACTGACCGGGGCTTGGTTTAACTCTGCCTGCAGGCACTTTGAGCCCAAGTAACGGCGGGGCTGGGAATAACAGGTGTTTATNTTTTTTTTTTTTTTTTTTTTTTTTTTTTTTTCAGCCGCAGAGCTGCAGCAAGAAAGACATATGTAATCCATATGTAACACTTCAGAAAATGAAAGCAGAAACGGTGAACAGGTGGGCAGCACGGGGGAAGGTTGGACGCTCTCTTCCCAGTAAATTTTACCTACTTTTCCCACATCGTGAGTATCAGCAAGAAAGAAAAAAAAAATAAAAGACCTTCTCCTAAAACATCTTTGGATGTGGATGCAACATCCACCCCCAGCAGCCCCCAGAAAGTCCCGAGAACAGGATCAAGCCGTGGCACAGAGCTGGGCAGGGGATGTTCCCACGGCAGCCTTTCCAGAATTATCTCCTAGGTGAACAACCTAAAACTGGCCTCCCTGCTCTGACGTACACCAACTTGTTTCCATGGGCATTTTGCCTGGGCAAAGAACCCAGGCCTTTGTCCCACTTTTTTTATGCACTGAATTCCATATATTTATTCCATATCCAGCCAGACCCGCTAAGAGGTGACCACAGAGGGGGCTGCCCCTGCCCCGGGCCATGGCTGGTACCTTCACCCCTTCTCCTCCCTCTCTGCAGAGACAACAAATCCGTCTCCACCACATTCAGTCCAGCATTACCTTATCAACCAGAGAAAGGGGGAACAACATTGATCACTTTCTCTGATTTAAAAAAAAAAAAAAAAAAAAAGAGGGTGAAGGAAAAAAAAAACAACAAAAAACACATAAGAGGGGAAAAGCAGACAAAGAGAGGCTAAATCAAACCACAGAGCAACAAAGGAGGAAAAACAGGTGGAAGACAGCAATTGTTTTCTGAAGCCCAGCTAAGTGGAGAATTTAAACGAGGGAGGCACCACGAGAGCACCAGGGGATGAAAGGGAAAGGTGGTGAGAAACAGAAGGGCTAGATAGGTCTGAAAATGGCCAGAAAGGACAAGGGAGAGAGGAGACAAGAATGGAAACCTCTGATGTTGGCAGGAACTGTTGTGATCCTAAAGATGAAACAAACTACAGGGAAAGAAACTGGGGGAAAAAAATACCCCCGTGCATTTCCCAGGGTGAACTGGAGCAGCAAATGATGCACTGAGGAGGCTCTGCTGCGGTGGCACAGCGTCCTCTGAAGGTGAAGGCAGTGTTAGAAAATCACATCCTTTCTCAAAGCCTGCTCCAGCTGCAGATGTGGCTTCAAAAACCCAAGCAGGAGGCCCATTCCCCTGTGGCAGGACAATATATTCTATGGCCATAACACTGTTGCCATAAAGGGAACAGGAGGGATGGGGCAGGAGAGATACTTAAAACTTCCAAACTCATTCATGACAAGGAAAAAGAACATAAAGACTTTCATACTTTTCTGTGAAATTACTAGAGAAGAGTTTATCGTGTATATTTTCAGTGTCCCTTAGCACGTTGAAGGCTTTAATTCCTTTGGATGGACGCCAGCAAGTTAGGAAAAAAATACTGGGGAGAAGGAAGGAATACATTTACTAGAAAAAAACCCTGCATTCCTTCCAACCTTTCTGCAGCTTCTTAAAAAAATACAAAAAGCCTCCTTCAAACTGCTCAGTGCCGTACCAATTTCCTGTGTAGACCTGAATATTAGTATATGTTTTTCTGTGTCTCCTAAGTTTCCCAAGTTACCTAATGCACGCTCAGCATGAAGCATTTTTAAATGAGTTAGTCTTTATTGAATTATGATTTCCAGCAGTCACTAATAACAAAATTCAAATTGCTCCAGCAGATGAGGATTTTAAGAATGCTGAGAAGAAACGGAGTTTTTAAGAGACTCTAGAAGAGCCACCCACTGCTTGTGTATAGTAACCCTGAGCCTCTTGAAGAAATACTTCAAATAGTTAATTAGATTTGCTAAAAAAAAATAATAAAAAATAATAATAATTTAAAAATCAGCCATTAGGAGTTACCACTGCAGCTGAGGGATAAAGGCTGTTACTGGGGCACCAACAGCTCTGTAAAGTGGAGCTAAAAAAATTTTTTTTTGAAAAATAGTTTCAGGTCTTCCTCACACTGTCCCTGCAGTCAGCACAAGACAATTAGCAACATATCTAAAGGGGAAAGAGGAACTTTTATTCCATTAGGACTGCTTTTTTACCTCGGGAATTTCTTCAGGCTGCTAAAAAGGCATTTTTCAAGCAAGGAATAATAGGGACACTCAGAGCCTGCCCACGAGGCTGGGAACTGCAGATCACCTGCAAACTGAATTTGTTCTATTTTGTTAACCATTTATTTTGTCTTTACTGGCTGTTCAAAGGGAAGTGTGATAATCCCACTGTTCCTCACTTGCTCAGCAGGGAGTTTAATCTAATAAAGCTATTACAGCAGAATGGATTAAAGCAACGTGAAGCATTAGTAATTTGAGGAGCAGTTAAAGAATGTTAAAGCTGAGACTCGGCGCGTATTCTCCTAAAAACATGATCACAGAGATGAAAGCAGAGCTCCTACTCAATATGTCATTTTTCAGGCACCAAATTTAATTCTTTCAGCGTCCTCATCCAGATGTTTGTAGAGCAAGAGCCTGGCCATTATTTCACAACTGCTGAAACCAGAGGCTGCCCAGAATGGGCATGCTTTAGCTTACCCCAATTTTGATTAATCCCTCTGTTATAATATCTTTTTTAGAGTGTGAGAGAGAGAGATGTGACCAAAGCCATCTGATACAGCACATTAGGATGAGACACAGCCCTAAAAGCTGAGGGACTTAATAACATTCCCTGTCCTTCTCCCTGAGGTGCAGCAGACATGGAGCATCACTGCCACGAGGACCCAGAGCCTGCAGCAGGGTGGGCAGCTCCAGGAGGAGTGGGAAGGGTTTGGCTCCTGCACCATGTCCCCACCTCAAATGCAGACAAACCCCAGTGGTTTGGGCAAACATCTGACCCAAGAGCTCCCCATGCTATTGCCTGTTCCAAACCTGCCTGTTCCCACCCCAAAGATGTTCAGTAATAACCAACATTTACAACGGGGACTGCTGCCAGCAGGACTGTGGCACTGGGTCCAGATGAGACAGAGCAAAATAGATGTTATTGTGGTAACACCATGTATCATACACAGATCCCACTGCACTCAGGTTCTAACCTATTATTGATCTTACCCTAAATCAAGCTTTTGGGGGCAGGAACACAATTAAAACCCTGATTCCTTTGCATATGCCTAATTCTTTATCAATATTGTCTCAGCCAGGAAGGTGCTCTTTCCACACTTGGCATTTTGTCAGTAAATAATGCCCATTCAGGCCATCAGACACTGGTTCACCTCAGAAAGTTCCCGTTCTGAATAAGACACCTCCAGCCTGACCAGGGCCACACACATTAAGGAAGGTGCCTGTGATTAATACTTCCCTGAAATACTGGAAATGTTGGGAATGTCTGACAGCCTATGCATGCGATGGTCTTCTACAGAAATTAATAGCTGAAATAGAAAAGATGGCAGTTGTTTTAAGCATCTGGGAGTCAAGAGAATAAATGACCAAGTGAGCAGCCCAGCCAGCACAATCAGGTGCCACCAGGCTCAGGAGATGCTGCCCAAAGCCATCCATAAAGATCCATCACAGGACAATCTCACAAAGCCACCCAAGCCACCGCTGCTGGCTTGAAGAAAGGTCATGATTTAGTAGAGATGGAAATGCAAATTAATGCATTCAGAATTCCTCTTTCAATCTTCTTGATTACACTTCCTACAGGGAAAAAAAAAAAAAAAAAGCTACATGGTGACATATGCAATGACCCATGGCAGCAGAATTGTTCTGAAGAAATTCATGGGGAAACTTGGAAACTGGACTGGAAGCATGAAAGCAGCTGGCAGCTTAATGATGAAAAAATCTATTGCTTCTCCAATATGCAAGTTCCTCTTTTAATTCAGTCACTGGTTAATTTGTTTCTTTGTTTAATATGATAGAAACCCCAGGGATTGAATCATTCATAATAAAATTATATTAGTACTTTATTTTTGTTGTTTCTGATTGCTCTGAGCAAGTGTTATTGGATAGTTTGATCGTGGGATCGTGGGATACAGAAAGTTACCATTTAATTAAAATGAAAGGTGCCTAAATTTTGAATAATGTTGAAGAAAAAAGCCTGAGGAGGTGGCAGGAGACTCAGCTGCATTATTAACTCCTATTGCTGCACTGTCTGTCAGCTTTTGGTGCACTTCAAGATGTGAGATTTAATCTCTAAAGCCTGAAGTGGCTCAGAACATTAGGGTCAGAAATACCCATTTTTCACCCATTCTGTGGGCACAATGGAGAAGCCACTGCGTATGTCAGAGGGGAAAGGTGGGGTGCAGGTGGGTGCCAGGAGCTGCTCCTTTTGGTTCCAGGGGCCATTCAGTGATAACCACCCACTAAATCCCATCTGAGAATAACCCCCAACCCTGTGGCCACGTTTTCACCAAAAAAACCCAAATCTTCAACGATGTGGGGGAAAAACTTTAAGTTAAAATGGCAAAGTCCAGCTGCTGGGCACCACAAAATTGTACTGAAGCCAAAGGAAAGGTGTGTGCCTTGGTGGTCCTCTGCTCTGCCCACACACCCCACCCGTGCCCTAAGAACAGCTTTTTGGGGAGCCACCCCGGCACAGAAATCAGCTCAGATAGGGGAGATGGAGAGCAAAGCAGCAAGAGCTGCAAGGGGGTTGGTATTAAAGCCAGTGCCCCTGTGGCTGGTTAGGCTGAAGCTCTATAGTATGTTTGGTAGGAAAGTTTGAGGGTAATTAGGACAGCAGAGGATAGTGAGGAAAGCAGGGAAGTCAGGAACATGACTGGAAATGAAAATCAATGCTAATAAGCTGAGGGAAGCACATACTAGAGAAAAAAAAAAAAATAAAGTACTCATAGACTTGACAACATTTTAGATGAAGGGGGTCAAAACCAAACCTGCCTTCACAAAGCATGCTGCTGGGCTGTCCCAGAGGGGCTCACCGCAGGCACAAATGAGGAAAGATTAAAACTAGCAAGGTTTCCAAATGAATGATAGTAAGTTTATAAAGTTGTGGATTAAGGGTTGGACTTGGTGGTCTCAGAGGTCCTTTCCAGCCTGGTGATTCTGTGAATGGATAACAAACTTGGTACCCCGGGGTTCACCTCAGTCTTTAACTACCAGAGAGGAAAAACAAGATGTACATTGTGGGGCTCATGCAGCACCAGCACCTTGGGCTGGGAGCTGTGATTATTCTCCATGCAGGGCTGCGAGGAGGGACCTGGTTCACCTTAGAAAGACAGACACTGAGAATAAACCTGCAAAGTATTTTGCCCTCACCCATATACCTTTGTACTTAATCCTGCCACAGTCTTATCTCATCACCCTCCACAGTTAGCAAATACCTTGATGTTATCTACATTTTTTTTATTTTTTTTTTACCCACTTTCAGCTCCTTTTGCAGGTTTTAAGTATTACTTGTTTGGCAAGTTCCCTCTAGGGTCTGAACAAGTGCAAAAACCAAAGCAACCAAGTGCCACCTGCTCAGACAATGAACAGAAGTTGATTCTATTAATAAAACTTTTTAAATCTTGTTTTGTAGGATATTAATAAATGGTAGCATATAATTAGTATCCTTGTAGGTCCAGTGTGAATAATTCTTTTAATTAAAGTTAAACTATTTTTTTAATGTTATCAAAGCTTTGGAAGAACAAAATACTGTAGGCTACAAAGGACAAAAAAATTAGGATCCAGTTAAAAGCACATAATATAAATGGTGCCTTGCACCCTGGTGTGGTTTCCTTTTATCATCCCTTCATTCCAAGGTTAGTAGGTTATTAACCTGTATCCCGAGGGAAAAAGGATGGACATCAATTATAGCAATTGAATAGACAAATGAAAATCAAATTAAAAATTTAACACACACAACCATAATTACAATACAGGGCCCCTGCGAGAAATTTATTCTGAGGATGGAAAGGTGGAAATGCTTTCTCAATTTTAACTGCAATTTACAGCAGCAGGAAAAAGCAGCTGGAGCAACGCAGTCCAACGACACCTAAGACCCTGCTTAAATCCCAGTCCTGAAACACTCCTGTGACAAATCCACTGCAATTTAATTGACTAGACCAGTATTTGATGACATGAGGAGCGGTTTAAAAAGAGTGATTTATTTCTGTTACTACCAGCCAAGGCTCAGAACCAGCTGGGGCTGAGGATGTGCCACATCCTGCTCTGCAGCCCAGCCCAGCACCAGGTCATCCTCCCACTACAAAATAAAACATTGTACCCACTTGTAACAGGATACTTAGTGAGACTATCAACCCAGCTTGTTCTGGCATTCAAAACATGAGGTGTTACCAAGCCCTAAGTCCCTTTTGCTGCCATGGCCAGGAGGAGAGCCCTGAGCTCACCCACTCCACCTTCTACACAGAGAGTTTCCCTATCAGCTCTAGATCTGCCAGGGAAAGCTCTTCTGTTAATACCTTCTAACCTGTGTAATTGCCTTCCTTGGGATTTGGTGCCCTGTGCCACCTCTGTTCCACGTAGAGTCAATATTTAGAGGCATCCATCAGAGAAGAAAAAAAAAACTCTTTTCTAAATGTGCCACCCACTGAGAACTTTTGATTGCAATTTTAGACTAAGATGCAAAAATATTTAGCTCATTTAAGTAATTAAATGCTTAGACTGTGTAATTATGTGTATTAACATTGGCATATTTAAACAATTAAATAAACAATTGCAAGGCTTTCTCCTCCTGTGATATTTACACATCACATTATACTCCAGCTCCATGAACCTTCCAGCTGCCAAGGTCCTGCTGGGAGCACCAGGGTGCATGAGGGGTCCCAGCCACTCAGCAACCCCCAAACTGAGGCATCCCCTTCCACTGCTGCAGCTGGCAACTAGAAACAGTTCCAACAGCTGGTATAGAATAACAACACACCCAATTTTCAGGCTGCAGAAAAACCTCTTGAGAAGTTGCACCAAGAAAAAAAAATCTCTCCAGGCCTCCTGCAGAGGCTCCTAAGTACCACACACAGGTGAAAACCAAGTAAATCCTGCAAGCAGCAGGCCAGGGTTCACCCGAGGAGCTGGGAAACAAACCCTACAACCAAGGGGCAAACGCAGGACCTCGAACATCTCACTGACCCAGCAAAACACTGAGGAGAGCTCATAGAGAGAAACCAAACCAAAAGGAGACAACAAAAATCCTGGGAGATGATGAGGGCACAGGAATAAAGAGAGATTTGGATGAGGGGTTCCCATTCCTGGCATGAGGATTCAAACATGTTATCACTGCCTTATATTCTCCTTTACCTCTGAGGAGACCATGATGTGTGAGACCATGGGCTCATCCAGCTCTTCTCCAGCCACCCACCCACCACCCCAAGCAGGCTGCAGGTGCTGTCACTGACAACAGAAAATCTCAGAACCCCCCATGGGAACCCCAGGGGCCATTGCTGGCACGAGGAAATAGGTAACAGCTGGAATGGGGGCAGCCAAACCCCCCCTGCCCATGCTGCCCATGCTTCTGGAGCCACAAACAACTTCCCAGCAATGATTCCCAGTTATCTGAACACCAAAGCTGGGGAAGGAGCAAGAGGCTCTGCTGCTCTCTGCAGCTTTGCCTGGAAGTTCAACACTTTGTCACTTGCAAGCCCAGGACAGTTACTCAGAACAAGCAGGGAAGGCAGGCAGCCCTGCCACGGAGCTGTGCTGGTTTAATGCTATTTCTGTCTATATAAAATCTTCTGTAATTTGTTTACGACTACCAGATTCAACAATAGCGTGCAAATGCAAACCCATTTATGTTAATGCCCCCTCTCTCTCTCTTTCTGAGATCAGATTCTGAATAAAAATTAGGTAAATACAGTGTTTGAAAATATATAAGATGAGAACTAGTTGGGGAGGGAGTACCAGAACCTCCAAATGCATGATCCTATCAACCACATTATTTTTTTTACTTAATAACTTAAGTGTACTGTTAGTGAAATTACAACCTGCTTATGACACAATAAATTTATAACAAAATTCATTCCATAAATTATTCAATTCGCTGACTGCAACTACGCTGAGAAATATCACCATGAGCAGATGATTAGCATGTGAAAGGAAAGCCATCTCCAGACTGAAACAATCACTGTCACACCTCCATTTGAAGATGCCTGGTGGAGTTTTGTAAAATTACCATTAAGAATACACATTTAAGGCTTTGTAGTTTCTATAAAAGCATTAAGTATTTGATTTACATTAGATTCATTTGTTCTTTCTTCAACTGTCTCTTTTTCCTACAAACCATAACTGCTTCAATAAATGCTGGCTCAATCAAGTGTGCATTAAAACAAAGGAATTTAAGTTGAATAAAAGTGATGAATCAGAACTAGGAGTGAACCTTCCCCCTCCCTCCCCTTCCCTTGCCTCAGGATTGCTACAGCAGGAGAAACAGATTGATTTGGCAGCCTAGGGTCACAAAACAGCCTCGTCCCACATAGAGATGCACTCCTGCAGAGAGAATCCAGGGCCTGGACCACCAGGATGGAGGTCTTGAATCCAGTGTCAGATCCTCCTCACTGCCAGCAAAGGGAGAAGCTCGGGATGAAGAAACATCTCTACACAACACCTTATCTTCCTTCACATAAACAGCAGAGCTCTCAGTGGACAAAAACCTCCCATCTCACAGCCTAACCTGAACAGTTATTTTGTGACTCCACCACATTAAAATGGCAGCAGAAGGTCAGCCTTGAGATCAGCAGCCTTCCCAGCCACAGGAGAACAACACTACCAAACGTGACTGGTGTCCAAACACCCTCAGCACCTAGCAGAAGCAAAAATAATGGAAATGCTTTACCAGGTGCTAAGATGGTTTCTTCAGCTTCTGCAGTTATTTTCTGCCCCAGGCAGCTCCATAGCAGCTATATAACAGTAGGAGAGCTGCCTACAGCTGTATATCCCATACATCATTTCAATATAATACTCAGCAATTCTTTACAGCAGTCTCCTCAAAATATTCTGATACAGCAAGGAAGAGATTAAAGCCTTCCCCTGAGCTCTCCTTTTATACTAATTGTTGGAAGGAGTCGTTTTATTTCAGGATGCAGGAGTAGCTGCATGTGTGACCTCCCTGAGGAACGACCCCCACCTGGCTGCTGCCATGCCCCACACAGAGAAAACAAGCTGAGGGGTGAATTTTAAAGCCCAAATTTCTCAGGTCACCTAGATGAGTTTATCAAAACACCTCTGCACCAGACCTGTCTGATCCAGGCCCATGCAATGTAAACATCTGACCTATCAGAAGCACATCAGTGGCTTCCAGCATCTTTACCTCCTGCTGAATTTCCCAGCTAGAGAAATTTGAGGAGTATATGTAAGGAATTTATTTTCTTTGGAAAAGAGAAGGAAGGATTTTTCTTGTTCTGGGATTAAAAATGTGAAATTTTTACAAAATGTTTTTTTAAAAAAAGACCAACAGCAGTCTTCAAGTGATCCAAGAGTCATGGTCATGGCAGAATCTACTTTCACAGACATGAGTGTTTCAAAATAAAAGCTACTGTTTTCAGGCCACACAGTGACATCAGTCTGACTTCTCCCTCACCAACCATGCAACTTGCATTTAAAAAATATAAACTAAAAAGATTATTCTAGAAGCAGTGACCACAAGGAAAACAAAACTTTTTTGCTCCTTTACCCAGGAACTTTACTGGCTCTACAAAAGGCTGCACTTCTCCATCCACTGACAAATTGCTTTGTCTGTTCTTGTCCTGGGTTCATTATCAGCACTCAGACATTGCTCCCTAACTCCTCGCTGTAGTCTCTCCCATCTGAAAGCAGTAGCTTACATTATTCATAAGGATAATCACAAATATGCAGAGAGGCCTAGACATGTAATGGAGAGGCTGACTTGTACCCGATCCAAATTCCAGCTGCTTCATGGAGCTTACGACTTTCCCATAAATCTTTGCAGCACAGACATACCTCCATTCTCAGCTACTCCAACAGTCCCAAGGCAGGGATAACTTTGGGAAAAGTTCTCAGGCTCCCCCATGCAGTTCTATGTCTTTTGAAGGAGGGACTTGAAGTGGCCGTGTGATGCCACCTTCTCAGGGGTGCTGGGTACAGGTGTTTTGGTGTGTTCCCTCATGAACAGAAGGCACAAATGGTGCCCATGCTCTTAAAAGGCATTCTGGAAATGAAGTGAAAGTAAACATTTCCCAAGAGCAGAGGGAAAGGAAACCCAAGTCACTGTCATTTCTGATGGCTCCGTGACAAGCCAAGAAAAGTCTGTGCCCCAGCGAGCAACTGGGGGGGGTTGAAGGCACCTCCTTTAGCTTTGGTGATCCCGGGAGGTTTCTTTCTCATCTACCTGGGAAGAAGCCCCCTGAGTCAGCCACAGTCCTGTGGTGACTGCTTTAGGAGTCAGAAGGGAGGAGGAAAACCCAGTCAGCCTCAAAGAGGAAACAAATCCAAAGTGTCTGTAAGTGGGGGGCTGGAATGGTGTGTGGGTGGGAGATCCCTGACCAAGGAAGGGTGAGGAAGGTGAAAGATCTTCACTGGGCATTATAGGGAACATCTTTGAGACAAGATTATTAAACAACAGTGATAAAGTCATAGATTTAGAAAACTAAAGCCCTCAGATTTGAGACCAAAATACAGTTCTTTCCATGAAGCTGCAGCCCCCTCCTGGGCAGCCTCTTGTCACCAGGGGCACTGAGGAGACACATCAACCAGTAATCAACCAGTAATCTCTGGAACTGCAGCACAGGACAGAATCCTGGAGACATTAATAAGTGATGAGATCACAAAACATCTGGAGAAATGTGAGCTGATATAAAAAGTGGCCAGCAGAGCCTTATAAAGAGTAAATCTTGTTTGACAAATCTGCTGGAATTTTTTTAAAGAGGTAACACAGACTCCAGACAGGAAGAAAACATGGCACATAATCTGTTTGGATTTTAAAAGGTTATTTGACACGTCACAGCCCACAGGCTGGTGTCTTCAAGTACAGAGTCAAAAAACAAACCAACTTTGAATGGACAAATGAAATTAAGGAAGTTGACAGCCTGGTATGGTGTCGGTGAAGGACAGAGGGAGCAAAGTGGAGTGTGTTTTCTTCTGTGCACACAAGATAAAGAAGACAATCATAAAGCAAACATCCATCCAGATGGATCACATTGAACCATTACATGGAGAACACAGAGTGATATTCTGTGTAATGGCCACAACATTCATTTTAACTGTCAAATGTGGAGGTTTAATACTAGAAGCTATCTGTATCGTGATGTTATGCTTCCTTTGAAGATGCACAGCAGAATGAACTAGGAGAGACCTGAGGAAGAACTGCAGAGACTTCATGATGGGCAGGCAGGAGGGTAACAAGGCAGATGGAGCCAACAAGACCTGTGTTAAGGACAAGGTGATAAAAGACTGGTGGCTAACTAACTCTCACACAGGAAACACAAGGGACTCACTCTATATTTTAGTCAACCAACATTTTGCTAGTATTTCTTTAACTCCAAATCCTTTAAAATCTACAAGGTTTTATCTCTCAGAGCACAGCAAGATAACAAGCTGTCCCAAATCAGGTATTAGCACAGTTGCTGCAGCCATTTTGGGTGGGATGAAGGTTTAGAGTTTTTCTTTCCAGGGCAGAGGACCAGGCAGTGGGATCAGCCTTGGGGCTCAATCCCTCCTGCTGCCTGGCAGAGAGAGCAGCCACCACTCCTGCCTGGGAAGCCCATACACAGACAGACAAGCACCCAGGGGATGACCCTAGCACAGTTCAAAGCTAGGTCCTTCTGAAGCAGCTCCCTGGGAAGAAAGGACATCTTTCCAAACTCTCCAGAAACTGCAAGTCAACCACGAGCCAAGGAATGAGCAGGCAGCAGTGAGCAGATGTCCTCTGCAGTAACACAGGCATCCTGGAAAACAGGGGGGAATCTTCTCTCCCCTGAGAGCAGGGGGTTTGCCTCCCTGTTCCTCTGTGCAGCACAATCCTCTCATTCTGTGGAGGTGGACACACAAGTTGCTCCCCAGCCCTTCACATGTTTCCTGCTCCTTTGCACAAAACCAGTTGTCTTAACTGGGTTCAAACACCACTGGCCTGGATGGTTTTTTTTCCCCTCTGGCAGGCAGCAACAACTCCAACTTCATCCTCTAGCCACAGACATAAGAGCTGATCACATTTGCTGCTTCCCTGCTGAAACATATTGATCCGATCACTCTTTGGGATGAAACATGGAAGAAGACAAGTTCCTCAAATGTAAAAATAAATTATTTAATGTAGATGTCCAAACACATTGAGAGTTACATTACACGTGTAGATCAATATGTGATTTTTTCAAAGCATTTGGCCATCTCTGGAGATAAAGAACGTATATGAAATTAGGCCCCAATTTACACATTATGCCTGTTTAATATATCCATTAATAGCATTGATCTTAGTGGAGTCAGACTGTCAGGGAACTAGAGGGGAATAAGGAGGACAGAGAGAGGAGAGGATTGTAGGAGGGAAGTGGGGAGAGGCAGGGTGAGGGACAGAAGTAATTTTGGAATTGGAAACTTAAATAATCTCCTTTCCACCATTTTTTCTTTTTTAATAAAAATAAAAACCAGGGAGGGTTGCTTTCCAGCAGAGCTGCAGTGCAACTGCTGAGGCAGCAGCACCATCCTGAATTACAATTTTTGTTGTTGTTGTTGTGCTCCCTGTATTTTTCTTTCAACACAGAGAAGGAAAAAGGCAATTTTCAGAACTTTATAACTCAACTCTACCGCAATGAAATGTCATTTGGGAGACAGACAAGTGAGGAAAGAAGGACATTTATGGCAAAGCTCCACTGGCAGTGCTTTTTCTTGCCTCTTCCTAAGTGTCTGCAGAAAACAACAGCAGCACCAAGGCTTACAGGGGGAAAAATAAAATCACAGAAATGCTACAGTGGAATATGTGCAGCCACACCTGTACTACAGATTCCTCTCTTCAGAAGTGTCCATACACAACCAGAGTAGTGAGCAGGTCAGTGTCTGATCTGGGAGGGTGGGATGGTGCCCTGTGGTGGGTTAGTGACACTGAGGCAAGGTGTCCCCACTTGCCACCTGCCAGGCCAGCCCCACACCAACAAAAATATGAAAACAAAGGCTCTGAGTTTCTCCTTAGATGCAGGGGCTCTGGGAAGATTCCCTTTAGTTTTGGGAACATTATCCAGCATAAAACCAATTACTAGAATGAATCTGAATAAATTTATTTTCCCAAAACTCGCCACTTTAACACCAGTTCCCTGAACCCCCCTGACTACAAGGAAAGGGCTGTGCCTACAGACACACGAGGGACATCTCCTTCCTATGGTGTGACAGTGACCTCAAAAAAACACTTGTGGGGTGGAATGAGTGGAAGCAAGGAGGGTAAGGCTGCAGAGTGGCAGTTTTAACACATTATAAAGAGTTTGCTTACAGGTAGCTCAGCAGAGAAGCAACACCTGCGCCCACAGCCCCTCACGGGTGGGTGGCTGAACGGTCAGAAACCAGGAGCACTGCCCAGAAATCCTCACTGAAGCTTTTTCCTCCAAAGCAGCCAAAGTAACCTCAGGGAAGGGTGTGAAGAGCCAGCAGCAAGCACAGCATTCTGCAGTGCAAGTTTAGAAGTCACCCAAAACCACCCCTACAGCACCGAGCCTGGAATGGAGGTGATGCCCATTCCACCAGACTGGGTCAAAAGTGTCACTGGACACAGTGGGAAGTAGGAAGCAAATGTGTGGACATAAGAACATGCCTTCTGGCACGTGAGGCAGAGAGCTCATTGTCAAGCATTACAGTTTTTCCAACTGCAATACGGAACCCTAAAATAATTCCTACGTCTGCTTTCTGTGTTAAAAGCACAGTCAGTGAAAAGTTACACTAATTTAAACAAAATTAATAAAGAAATGTTCTGCTGCTTTTTATCATCTATCTCTTGTCATTTATCATGCAAATTAAATTGCAGTAATAGAAAATGTAAAGAAAACAAACTGCAGTATATTGAAGCCTCTATCCAGCAAGAGATAAGGTTGAATATTAGAAGGAAAGGTGCAGAAAATTAGCTGTCCATACAATAACTGGGAGGGAAACTGTTTTATTTAGCCTGGAGGGATTTTTGTTGCAAACTGACTAAATTAAAATCCAGACTATTATACCCAGTATCATACCAGAAAATGCCTTTTCCTTGCACTTTTAGATAAATTCTCATTGATCTCATTTTATGCATGATTACATTTTTAATGAGATGTACAATATTTTGGAGCTAATTTTAAATGCCTTCTCTCTCTCCTTCCTCCATTTCCCTTACCTCCCTCCCATATACACACTTACTGCTTGTTGGATTACCATTTCTGATAAATTGCTAGACCAGAAAGGAGCATTAACAAAAGGGAAATAAATTACATCCATCTTTTGCAGCTCCAGCTTAAAATGCTTTAAAATGCCCACTGTCTAATTATGCCACCTTGCAGTTCTCTCCAGAAGCAGTGATTTTATTTCATGTAATAATTTTATTTGTTGTCGGTCACCCTGAAAAACACTCAGGTTGTGGTTAGAAGTCACCTTCCTCTGCCAGCAATCCTGGCTGTAAGAATCAGCACTCCATTGAAACTTAAAACTCTCTAGAAATAAAAAGTTTTATTTGCAAGATCTTTGACTCTCGTGAGCAAAGTACAAAGCAGGTGACCGTGGGTGCGCTGGCCTCTCGCCAGAGCACTGGGGTCTTGGCTTCAAAATGTTCAGCAATAACTGATTTTCAGCACTGAAAAAACCTGGCTCCTTCCCAGAAGTTTATTTTCTTCCTTTGACTATTTTTGGTAAAGTCATACTCTGTAAAACAAAGGGGGAAATTGCAGGGACAAGGCATGAAATAAAAGTTCTGCCTCCAGCCCCCCATTAAGCAGCCAGCATTTCATTTCCCCCTTTGCTTTGGGGCTGCTCTCCTGTGAGCAGGGGTGGGTTGTTGGTCTGACAGGCAGAGGTTTGTGGGGACACAGGTTTGTGGGGACACAGCCAGCCAGCAGACAGAGGCCACGGAGATGTCGATGTGTGGGAGCCATGGTCAGAAAATGAGAGGACCTGAAAGCCAGGGGAGGGAGGGTGGGAGCTGCAGCAGGCTGGTGATGTGATGCCTTCAAACCCCTGCAAGAGGAGGAGGTTTTCTGTATTGTGCTGCCTCCGTACACTGACTCACATCCTGTTCCTACCCTGGGACATGCCAAACAGCTTCACCCTTTCCAAACCCCTCCCGTGGCCAGTGCAGAGCCCACACACCCTCCCTGCTCCACCATCCCCCAGCCAGCCTGGGCTGCCTTTTTTTCCTGTTTTCCCTCCAGTCAGCTCAAATTTTCTTCAGAGTGGGATGCTCCAACCAGATACTGAAATGTAAGCAAGGCTTTGCAAGCCCTGCCCAGTGCAAATTAATAACTACACCTTGATCCATAGGGTGACACCTCCTGGCAGGCTCTGCCACCCAGATACCAACCAACAGACACCCCATCCCACCACCAAGTCAGTTTCTCTCCAGATCACATTTAGGAAGGGAAAATAAATAAATAAGTATAGAGATCTAGGTGTCTTGTAGCAGAACCTCAACTCTGTAATTTCCCACAATTTTTTGACCTTCCCTAAAAAAACTGGCGATGATGCCAGAAGAGGAGAGGGCTGGGATGGAGATAAGGCTCTGAAAAGCACGGAAATGAAGGAAAAATGGAGAAGCATCAGCTCAAGATGAAGCATCACGAGGGGATTAGGAGTTTAGACTCGGGACATTGGAAATGAAGCTGAGTAAAAAATCACACAGACAGTGGGAGCAGGAAAGAACTTAAATGCAAATCCACATTTCACAAAGGATTTACCAGTATCCAGCACCACTTTGAGAATTAAGTGTTTCCATCAGAAGCCTTGTCCCAGAGCACTAACACCCCAGCCTGCCTGAGCCCTTCCAGATGTGGGAGTGCGGATGGGCTCAGGGACCCACCAAGCCAAATAATTTCCTGCTCTCCCCAAATGGATCAACGGGACTTTTACACAACATGTGAAAAATTATCACTACCAAGAAACCATCACAACAGGATCCTGGGATCAGAAGCAGGGTGTGAAAGCACTAAAAAAAAAGGTTCTGGGAAGGTAAACACGTGTGGAAAGGGAATTTAGGTAAGGGATCCAAAGCTGCCCCTCAGGATGCACCCCGGTTCCTGTTACGCTGTAGCTGTGGAGGATGGACAATGAGTTTTTCATGAATAACTAACAGGTCTTCCTGCTGAAATTTAAGAAAATTGTAAACCTGCCACAGTTAACTGCAGCAAAGAACTGTGGTAACAGGTTACCTGAGCTCAGCCTCTAGGAATCAGAAACTTTATGAAGAATGATGATTTCCACAGATTCACTTTGAGATGTCCTGCAAACAGTATGGACAGGGGAAAACAACAGGAGGAGAGAGAAAAGGTGCTGGCTAGAGGGAAAAACACGCCCGGCAGATTGTCAGTTTACATTAATTTACCTAAGCAACCCTACATTCACAAAAAGACCACCTGGAGACCAGAACACCCATGGTTGTGAACCCCCAGCAGGAGAGATGCCTTCCTAAAGGAAACCCGACCTCACCTCAGAGCAGTGTGGCTAACATTTTAAATACAAAAACCTGCCTGTTCCTGTGGCTTCCACGTGTACCCAACACATCCAAGTGTCTCCCAACACATGGTGTCCCAGCCAGAGACCATTTATGTTTGCTCTGGCTGCTGGTATTTCAACCACGGCTTTTTAAGCAAACCCTTGAACCAACTGAACACAACTTCCCCGCCTTACCTGCGCCCTGGGGTCTCCTAAGGAACCACAGCCCTGCCCTGCCTGCACGGGGGATGTGCTGGACACAGCCCTGGACAGCCTGTGCTCCTCAGAGCCAAGCATCATTCCCATCCCTCTTCTAAACACACTGATTTTTGCCATGAAATTGTGTCTGGAGGTCACACAGCTCAGGAGAGCCACCTGGGGTCAGGCCCTGCTGGGGAGCGGGTGCCTCGAGCCCTTCCCCATGCACAATGAGAATTTTAGCACCTTCTCCACCAAAAATCATTTCTCTGGGCCCAGTTGGGTTCAGTACACGTCCACGTTCCATCCTGATTGTGGGGGGGTATCTCCAGCTCGGGGCTGTTTTCAATTGAGGATGTTTTCAAAACCAGTGCCAGCCCCTTGGCAGGGGAGTTGCCAAGGCTGTACAGGACTTTTACCACACCACAGCAATTATTGCCTTCGTTTAATCACCTCTGCAAACAGACCCTGCCTGGAACCTGAGCCCAGCCTGCCTTTGGGAATGTCACCTCCTGGGTGACAGGCACTTACCTGGGCTTCCAGCCGTGGCCCCTGGGGGGGTGAAGGGCAAGGGTAGGGGTTACACCACCCAGACAAACTTTCTTTACAGGCATACCCAGCTCTCACACCCCGTTATTGCTGCTACTGCTTTATTAAAATGCACAAAGCAGCCAGAAGCAAAGACACCAATAAATTCTTCTGTAAAAGCAGAAATGTTTTTTTCAAATGGCTCCCTTAACACTAATAATCACAGCTCTCTTATGTGTACTTGACTCTGGTTAACCTTTTTCTGGCACTTTTTAACTTCTCCAAGTCAGGTACTAATATGGAACTAATGTGGGGTTTATTTTCCCTATAGGAATAGCAGAAAGAGCACTGCACATTATCCTAATCACACAAGCTCCTTCCAGAAACTGCAGGACTTTAGATCAAAGCATCCGCATTATGGCACAGGAAAAGAATTTAATAACAATTGTGGGACTAAGCTTTTTTTTTTTTTTTTAATGTTAAGGGGGTTTTATTGAATATTAATCCTATAAAATGCTTCTGAAAGCTGGCAGAAGGAAAACTGATGTCCCAAATAGTTACTGCGGCCTTCCACAGTGTCGGGATGCAATTGCAGTGTAATCAGAATTCATCATGCCATTAGCAGAAGGACAACAGGAAAGGAGACACTTTCTCCAGCATCATGCTGCTCAAAACAGTAACAGCAGTGGGAGCAGAGCTTGTCATTGCTAACCTCAGCTAAGCACTCGGAGTCTGCATGGGTTTTTGGTTCCTGGCTTGCCATTTATTTCCATACAACCCATACTCAATATTTGCACTCTCAGTTTTACCTTCTGCTGAAGATTTGCATTATGTTTCACCTCCCAGGGGAACAGAGATGCTGGGAACATGTCTGCTGTGACAATGAGGCACCCCGAGTTTTTCCCCTCTCCCAAACAGCTGGGTACTTTCCTTTTTCTTGTTTTTTTTTCCTCCTGGAGGAGGCCACTCTGGCTGCCTGACATGACTGCAGTTGTGCTCCAGCCACATTAATCCCTGCCCTGCTGAGCTGCTGCAGAAACAGGAATTCATCTGACACCAGGGTAGGAAAGACAAAAGGAAAAAGCAGTGCCTGTGTGCCAGGGAAGCTTGGGCTGCACCAGAACAGGTAAGAGCAGCAGCTGACACAGGGGTAGGTTTCCAGTCAAAGGCAGTTCACCCATCCAGGGAGCAGAGAGGAGAGCTGTGCCCAAGCATCACCTCACCTGGCCACAATCTGTGCTCCTCATGTTGTCTCAGTGCCCCATTCCCCAGCCACAGGCTTAAGGACTTGCTGGGTCACTCGTGAAGCCTGTAACCTCTCCAAAGAACACTTTTCACTCTTCTTCACCAGCTGAACTGTCAACAGGCAGGTTTGTAGCACTACAAATGGCAAAACACGGTCAGGAAGGTGAAACCTCCTTCTGGGGTGCCTGGTGCTGAGGAGCAGGGCAGCACAGAGCCCCCACTCCCCTGATCTGAGGAGCCTCCAGCTTCCCCTTGGCTGGAAAAGGAACCTTTCATTACTTATCACCACACCATGGTATTTAGCTAAGAGCCCAAAACAAAGTGAGTGCAGAAACTACTTTTATCACCATTTCCCTCTCATCTGTTAGGAGTTTGCTGGCACTCGGTGGAGACATTTTCCCACCTGCTCAGCACACAGATACCCTAAAACAAGAAAGGAGAGAGTGACCAAGCAAGTGCAGTGCAAAAGATCAGCTGCTCCCCCACAGTCCCACACCAGGATCTGCACCATGAATATTATTGTCACCCAGGAGCTGCTGCAGTGACACCTTTGAGCCTCCATGTCCCTAATACCCTAATGCCATTTACCTGCCCCGAGCATCGAGGCCAGGGCTGAACAAAAACCACATTAATGGATTTGCTATCTTAATGTGTTATCAGTGGAGTCAGTGTGTTATCAATGCAGCCAGTGTGTTATCAAGGCAGTCCTGAAAGTTTATGAGCATTTGGCTTGATTTAACACCAGACAACTCAACGCCACCCTGGCGCGGGCTGCCAGATGTGCAGCGTTTACCTAAAATCATAGAACTGTGCTGGTTGGACAAGACCTTTAAGATCAGGTCCAAGCACTGACCCAGCACTGCCAAGGCCACCATTACCCCATGTCCCTCAGCACCACATCCCCAGGGCTTTGAAACCCTTTCAGGGATGGGGACTCCACCCCTGCCCTGGGCAGCCTGGGCCAGGACTTGACAACCCTTTCCAGGGAGGTGGGTTTTGTTCATATCCACATACAAATTTCTGAAGATAAAAATGTTAAGCTTGCACGTATGCATTCCCAGAGCACATAGGTGATACCAGGTACCCTCAGGAATCTCTGCTTATTTGGCATTTGGGACCAGTGAGAATACCAAACACCTGTGGACACCCCAGCAGCACTCAGCATCTCACTGTCCTATATACCCTCCTGCCACCTAACCTCCCTTTAGAACTCCCTAGTAACCCAGTTTTCACCTGTCTTGAGGGACTTCTGCTTAGTCTTGTATATTTTGTTGTTGTTTGCTTTTTTCCCTACTGTGACCTAAAAATTTCTTTGTTTGATGCAGCCCCTCAGCTGCAGTTTGTGTGTGGGCATCCTGCTGGATGACAGATCCTTCCACTGCTGCTGCCAGCCCTGGGCACTTTCGTGTGCTGAGGTGGCTGCTTAGTCACTGCTTAACCAAGCTGCAAGCCTCCACCTCTCTTAATCTCTTCTCACAAGGCAATTCTGCCGGGTTCCAGTTTTCTTTGTTGCTTTTCTGTGAAGTTGTTTGCTAACAGCAAGCCCCTGACATGGTGCTGGAGTGGAGCACCAGTCCCACTGCAGCCACAGTGCAGGGGTCACCATCATTTCCCTCAACTCTGCCATGATGGTTTCATGCCAGCAGCCCAAAGCTCTACTGTGTCATTTCTCCTGCAACTTCACCTCTAGCTTGCTCTCTGCTATTACCCTGAAATGTCTCTTAGCATCACTACCACTCGGGTTCTTCCCTGCTGAACATCCCCGTGATGGATCAGCCCTTTCACACACGGGCAGCTGTACCATTTCTATTTTTCAAGGTTGAATTTTATTTTTTCCCTTCCTGCTTTTAACTTCTATAAGTAACCTGGTTTTATATTAGAGCACAACCCCTCACTACTCATTGTTCCCCCAAGTTAGTCTGTTAATGTTTGCTTCATCTCTCAAGTTATTGGAAGCTCTTTAAGGAAATGCACAGAATGAGCAGAGGAGCAGTCCCAGGGCTGTAAATAACCCAGCACCACCATGTCCAGCATGTTGCCTTCACTGCTGCCCTCGTCTTGAGCCTTCTGCTGAGCTTCCCGTTTGGACAGAGCTTCCACCTGTACCACCAGGATTCACTATTATCAACCCCATGTCAGTGAGAAGCTGAGGACAAGGCTGCTCTGCCCAAACCCTGCCCACACCCACTGCCTCTCGTGGGGGAAATGCTGGGAGCAGCCCTGCAGCACCCCATGGGCTGTGTTGCTGATCAGCCCGCAGCTCTCAGGTTCCCGCAGAGTCAGGACTAGCAGCCCCTGGGTCACCTTCTGAAGCTGGAGCTGGGAATTGTTCTCAGCTTGCTGCTGGAAGTTGTTTGACGACTGGGAAGGCACAGGCAGCAGATGTTACTTTCCTCTTCCTCCATATCTATTGCAATTACTTAATGATTTCTTTATCAGTCCCACCAAAAACACCAGGGCAGGACTCAGGTCAGGCCAAAGCTCTTTACTACAAACCCCACATCTGCAGGGCTACTTTGAACCTTCCTCTAGTTTTATCATGCCAGCATCTTCTTTTCTCTCAACTAAAGAGCACTCAAAAAACTTTGAGATGTTGGTGGGAAGCTGATCACATAACAGTCCTCTGTTTGCAGCTAAGCCTCACAACCTTCCCAAAATGACAGCCAGTGTTCAGGAGATATGTGCCTCTGGGTTCTGTCCAGATCAGAAGGAAGCCAGCACGTTTAACCCTCCAGTTTCAGACTGCCACAGGTCTTTACTATCTCACCCATAAATCTTCCAAGAGCTTCTCTTTTAAACATTCAAAGAAAAAACTTCAGAGCAAGCTACGGGTAAGGCATTTTCCTGCAGTAAAAGAAAAAAAAAATCCAAAAGGAGATGATTGCCATCTTGACAATCTGTTAAAAAAATCAAACCCCAAGTGTGTGGGGGAAACCTTGCCTGCATACCTGTTTTAATGTACCATGCAGCCCATCTGAGGTACAGAAACAACAAAACCTCAAACGCTGTCGACATCTGAGTATTCTGAAGTTGCTGTAAGGCAATTTTTTGGCAAATGGTCAGACAATTATTTGCTCTGGAGACTCTGCATTGACTGCAGAAGCAGTAAACACAAGATTGAAGAAGTTTTGCCTGAGCAGAAGAGAGTGAACAGCCTCTTTCCTAGCAGTCTGTGCCAGCTTGGGTTCAACCACAAGAAACCTCTATCTCTCAGCAATAAACTTTAGCCTCATGCCAGGTGGTTAGACAAAAACTGGAAGCTCTTGGCCTTTCCGTAAGATTTTGGAGATGCCTATTCCCAAGCTACAAAAACACCTTGAGGAGTGAACAGGGCTTTTGGACTCGTGTGAGCAGACCCTGGAGATGGGCAAGGCCAAGCCTCTATACCTACCTGCCACCATGGACTGTCGGCATCTCCAGACTGCCTGTCCCAGTGAGAGCTCCAGGACAGCTTTCTCTGCCTTGTGGGGAGGGAAAGAAGCAGGAGTCAGTACAACCTTAAATCTCTTGAGGTGTAGTTCACCAACAGAAGGCAGATGTCAGTGTCTGGGCTGGCCAGATGAAGGACAGCGAGGAGGAGTGTGAGGCGTATCAGGACCAAAAGCGATTCCAAGAACTGAGCTAGTTTATTATTCCATGGAGATTATTATGTTATCAATACAGCTTCAGACAGAGCAGAACTGGTCAATAGGAAAGTTACAGACAGTGTACCCAAATCAGATGAAGACAATGAACTAGTTTGAGTCTATTTCTGCCACAAGGAGCATTAAACAACCTCAAATCTAATGGCTTCTGGATGCCTTGTGCTAGTGGCCTAAGAGCCACCAGGAGAGACCATCAATCTGTCAATATCAACTGAAAAAAGTTAATCTGCAAGGGAAAGAGCAGAATGCCAGAAGAGAGTGAAGATGATTATATCCATGCTAACAGAGAGCCAGCAAGCCTTGTAACTCCAGGTTACCTAATCTGACATGGAAGCTTCTGGAAGATAACATAGAGTTTGATCAATAAAATATTAGAAGATGGGAATAAAATTAACTCAAGTCACAAATGTTTTGTACAGTCCTGTTGGGCTAACATTGATTTTTGGTGGGTTTCCTAGTCTTGTTTGAATTGACTGATTTTTAGCTAGAGTCTTTGGGCTGCACCATGCATTGAAGCCCTCGCAGGGCTTTCCCTGCCCCACAGCAGGTGACTGTCCCCAGCAGAGGGGTGGAGATACAGCCACCAGGCACCACACAGCCCACCTCGGCCCTCACTGCCACAGCAAGTCACTTCACATTGGTTTGAGGGCAATGATCCCCGTTCTTCACTTGAGCTGATCTTCTCAAGTAGACCTTGGAGTGTGAGGTCACATCACCAATAAAACCACGTGGGAAAAGGTAGGGAAAGCTGAGTGTTATCACACAGTGATGGTGCAGACACTTCTTAAAACCACCATTACCTACCTACTGCCCCTCAGACTGGAAACACTTCCCAAACCACTGCAACCAACTCCCTGGGGAAAACCAGACAGCTAACAGGAGTTTGGCCTCAATCCACCAAAAGCAGGAGATCATCTGTAAGCATTACAAGGTGTTCCCATCCTACAGCCTGGCCAGACTCCAAATTGTGCAGAAGCTGAATTAATGGATTTTATTAAAGGGGATTGAGCCTGGCCCCTGGTGAGCTTCCCGAGAAACAGAGGCTTTGCCTTGCTCACAGGATGGATCCAGAGTTTATTTTCCAGTTGCTCAGGTAAACACAACTTCAGGCTAATTTTTATTGGTTAAAAAATGTTCTCCACATGCAGATTTACAGCACATGTGACTGAGGCAAAATGTTAATTACAAGCAGCGGATGATTAGGCTGCTTATTGGAAAGGGAAGAGTGAGCTACTCTGGTGGGCGTCTGGTAGCACTCCATGAGGTGACAGAGAGACCTGGGCTGGCACTCAGCTCTCCAGCAGCCTCGCTCAGGAGCCAGCAGATGAAGTGCAATCATCTGCTGGAAGGACTTGTCTGGGCCTCCACAGCCATCATTGCCCAGAGAATGGTGTAAACTGGGAGGAGGTCCCCACAGACCCCCGGCTCTGGGTACCACAGCTCACCTGCCCCCAGGGGAGAGAAGAGGTGGCCAGGGCTGCAAGCCAGCCAAGAACAGTCCTGGTGGTTGCTACCAGCCACAGTCATGGAGAACAATTCATGCCCAGTTGCTGAAGTGTGAGAGAGCATCAGGCACTCCTCTGCCACGGGTCCTACAGGGGAGCTACTGGGACCCAGCTGGCACCAGCCCCACAGGGGAGGTGGGGACCTCTGCTACCTCCATCCTGACATCTCTACCAAGTCCAATCCCCTGTGGACACCACTGCAGTCTCCACCACCACCCCGTCCCCTCCACGCCCATCCTGGCACAGGACACCCACCTGCAAAAGCCCTGAGATGACAGATCCAGCTACGGGAATGTTCAGCTTCAAAGACATTAAAAGGTATAACATTTTATTTGCCTTCTGCTTTATAACTTTTGGGGTCCACTCAGGTAATAGTTTCAAATTTTTAATTAAAAATAAAAGCAAGGCTGCTTCTTCGGTCATTTCTCTTTGAAGTTGGATATTTAAGTATAATATCTGTTACACAAAGACTCTGGGTTTGGGAAAACTCTGCCAAAACATGTGTGTCAGCAGATCTGGACACTTATTTTGGCTTGATCTAGTTTTATTTTGCCTTAAAACTCTTACGTGCATTCTTTGAGCAATTCAAAAGTCATTTTGAATTCCACACACTTTTCCTTTTTGCATTTTAAATTTCAATTTAATAGCATCAGGGCATATTGCTTCCCTTTCCCTCCAGCTGTAACCCTCTCCTTGATCAGCACCTTCTGGCTGTTGCTGCACGAGTTAAGAGATGTCCAGGAGGTGGTTGCATGAAGAGCCAGGAGCAGAGCAGAGCCAGTGGGTATCCCCTTTTTTCGGGGGGTTAGGAAAAAAAGGAAAATAAGAAATACTTTTCTATGAAAATATAAAACCAGAAAATGCTGTTTCCTCTTCCCCACACAAGCCCACTCCCACCCTGCCCCTCTCTCTGTAATGGGATCCATCAGCAAAATGCTCTTTGGGAGGACTGTTACTGTTCATTGATGAAGGAACTAAAACTTTTGAAGCTGCTCCTCAATTTTCAATGGAAAGCATTTGGCTCCAGGGTGACAGACGAGGCTCTTAAGAGCTGTTACCACCTTGGGTAATTATAAAAAGGCGGAAAGGAAGGGGAAAAAAAAAAAAGCAAGTGCCAGATTAACACTGGGTGTTTGTGCAGGGGTACAGAGAACTTCCATGGGTTATAACAGCTCCCAGTTGGCAAGAAAATTGAAGGAGGTTGGAAGTGAGGAAAGAAGAAATTGCAATTAAGAACCAAAATTAATTCCAAAATAATGTATGGACTAGAACATTACAAAATATTTTCAGAAGAAAGAAATAAAGAAAGAAGCAAATGGGGCTTGTTAGATGCTGAAACCAGCCCAAATTTGAGATGAGTCAAAAATCTCTTGTACAAGGTCAAGGCTGGCTCGGGCCCCAGGAGCTGGAGGAGGTTAGTCCTCAAATTTCAGGTAAATCTCAGCAGATCACATTTTGACACTCCACTGAATGTACTCTGTGTCACAACTGGAAAACAAACAAAAGGAGGCAAAATGAGGCAAACGGGCTTGAGCAAAGCCCTGAGAAATGAAACTGTCCCAGCAGTAAGAATGAGCTCTCTGCTATACTGAACTGAGTAACATACCAAACACAGACCATACGAGAGACGTATGTACTAGAGGCACAAAAAAAACCCATTTTGCCTTGGTAAGAGATAAATTGAGGAAGGTTTTAGTGCTGACATCTGGACACAGAGGTGGGAATCACACAATGCATGACTGACCAGGGCACACATAGGAGACAAGGGGCATCACCAGGGCAGAGCAGCCTTTAACCTTTGAGCCCCCAGCCCCTAAATCTAGATTAAGACAGAATAAAAAAGCAGGATTACTAGCCTATAGGCCCATGCAATAAATTCCTCCCAGATTTTGCCTACTGCCAGCAAAGAGTTTATAGTTTATATTATATTTTTAGGTGGGAAGAAGCAGGAAAATCTCTGTGTTGAGTGGCCATGCTCCCTGCCAGCAGCAGCTGCATCCCCCAGCCTGGGCTGGCGAGGAAAGTGCTGCTCACGGAGGGGGGAGCCTGGCAAATAAAGGGGGCTTTAATAAAACAGCAGCATAATACAGGACTCTGTCCTCTTTATTTTTTAATCGAAGCCTTTCACGATATGGAACTAATTATCGCCATCTGCTGTCCCCATACTTATATTTCCTCTCTCACAGCTCATTCTTCAAAAACTCAGTAGCTTCCTCCCTTTACATTTGTAAATGCTGTTGACTATGGATAAAATCCATGTTTACTTTGTATTCAGGGCCCATAGGAAAGCTTGCTTTAATCATCAACAGATGTTACATTCTGCTCTGCTGTGCTTGGCACACAACTTCAGAGGAAAATAAAAGAAAAATCTTTATTTTAAATTTAAATTGTAGATTGTTACAGACTAAATAAAATGCCAAATTGTTATTGGAAACAACATGGCCACTGTAATAACTATAACTGACATTTACTTTTTACAATTATTTTTTTTTCTGGTGCTGTTTAACACAAGATGGTTTCCACATTTTGCAAAGGATTTCCCCCCCCTCCCCCCCACTTTTCCTCTGAAATGGTTTGCAATCAAGCCACAGACATTTATAATTTATTTTTATTTAATACTTTCCTATGAGTTTATGAAATACTGGGATTATTATGCCATATACAGTAGATAGTTTTTGAATACGTACTCTCCCTCCAGACTCATATTTCAATACACATTATCCCCTTGAACTCATTTATAAACACCCATTATTCCCACAGACCCTGCTATAAACATGTAATATCTCGGTGGACTGGTTCAGCCGTATGGTGCTTTTCATCTCTGCCTTCTTTCCTATTTATATTCAGCTTTGATGTCTGACCAGGCTCCCCGGGTTCCGTCTGCCGGGGGGTGCGGTGCCCCCGCGGTGCAGGACCCCAGGTACGGCCACAGCCTCGCTCTGCACCGCTTCCCAGCTGCTGGAAAAACTGAGCTGGGGACAGAGGCTGGGCCAGGGCACCTGCTGGGAGGGGGAACACGGACCAACCAGCTCCTTTTTAGCCACTGGGATGAGCAGCCAGAACGTGATCTCCAAGTGTTCATCCCACACCCTCTCATCAGCTGCAGTCCTGTTGCCAAACGGGTGCTTCCTCTCCGTGGTCATCTCCTGCTTCAACTTCAGGTCTACACTCCTGAAGAACCCACTTTTTTGTGAAATTAGTTACTGCTCAGAAACAAAATGGGTTAAAATGCAGGAAAAGCGGTGAAAGATTGGGCACAAATAGCTCTTTGTTGTACCTGGCCACTGAGAGCAACCAGGGCTGCTCACTCTCCTGATTTGTTTTGCCAGGCACCAAATATTTGAATATTTGCAGCAGCAAATGGCATTTGCCCACTTTGCTGCTACGGTATCAAAATAAACAAAACCAACGTTGGCAAGTGTGCCTCCAGAGGACCACGACATCCCAGGCTGGATGCAGCTGGGAGCGGGCTCAGCAGCACAACAGGGGACACACACTGTCACTTGCAATTAAACCTCACACCTTTTCATGGGACAAAACCCGAGTAATTTGAGAGCAGGGGGCACCTCACACCGTCAGAGAGGATTTCAAGGGGAATGCTGCCTTAAAATCCCAGCCTTAAGAAGAAAGGCATTTCACAATTACTGCAGCATCCTCTTCTCTGTCCTTGACAAATGCACTCTTGCTCTGTTCACAGCCTGTCTGGAGTGTTACTGCCAAGATAATTTCCCCATCCATCACCTGCAGCAGATCACACATCTCCCCAGCTTTCCATTAGCCACCTCTTCTCAGACACAAGCCTCTTCTCACCACTTTCCTGGCTCTTCACCACCTCTCCCCATTTCACTGCCCATCACCCAGCAGTGGGATGGGATGGGATGGGATGGGATGGGATGGGATGGGGCTGCCTCCCTGCTTCCCACCTGCCAGCTGCCCAAAGGCCTTTGGGCTTTCTCCCCTCCTGCTTTGCAGGATGGAGACAGACACCAGAGCAGCCCGACCCAAGCCCAGCAGCCACAGGGACTCTGCTCCTCAGCCCCTGGTCTCACCCCATGCACAACCCTGCTGTGTGCAGGATGAGGAGGTTGGGTTGCCAGCAGAAGGATTGGGACTCTTCAAAGTCACAAGTTAGTTTTGTCTAAAAAAATTTAAATGCCTAAAACTAACACATCCAGGTGAAAGGGCCAGGGTCCAACCTGTCCCCTCAGCTTGAACCCTGTTGTGCACCTCTCACCAAGGAGCAATGCCCAGGGCAGCAGCAGCATCTTTCCACTGCACCTCCTTCAGTTTCTAGAGCCCTCTCCAGAGCCCATAGGGTTGTAGCCAAAGCTGTCATTAACTCAACAAGAGAGAGGAAGAGACTTGCTTTTTGTGCAGCCTCTCAACTTGCCAAACAACAAAAATATCCTTGTGCTCACCCTCCTGCTGGCTGGGAGCTGTGCTGCAGCAGCAGGCTTGCAGGGGTCCCCAGGGAAAGGCAGAGCTAAGTGCTCCCACCATCACCTCCCCCTCTGGTCTGATCCCATCTGCATATAGACTGCAAATGAATAACAATATTGGAAATATAATATTGTCATTTTAGATTATTGACTGATTTCATACCAAAAGACAGCTTAGACACAAGCTTCCTCTACCTGTGTTTGTACATTAGAGTGCCCAGAAGTTTTTAGAGCAAGTCAGGATGGGAGCAGGAGGGAGTTGTGCTGAAACTGTCTGTTTTGCTGGAGGCTTTGGAAGGGAGATGAAGATGTGGAATTTTATATAAAACATAATACATGGTACAGAAATGCAACAATGCACACACAAGTACTTAGTAAGATGCTACATACATTTATGCAAATATTATCCACAACCAATTTTTAAAAATCCACTAAGAAAATGTTGAGATCTAAAAAGGAAAACTCACGAGGAAATGAATTCTTTTCTCTTAAAAACTGCAAACTACAGCACAATGCAAACCAGCTTGGAAAGCAACAGGCTTCTATTTTACATCACTAGTGGATACTGTTATGAATTAACAGCTCGTTAAGAAAAAAAAACAAAAACAAAATAAAACAAACAAAAAAAAAACCAAACAAAAAAAACTACAAAAAAACAAAACAAAACAAAAAACCCCAACACTTTGCAAACTGTGAATCTAAAAAGAAAGTCAGAGAAATTGTTATCTGCAATTTCCAGTGTGTGAATAAATCTAAAAAGATGTCAGCAGACAGAGCTCTTGCCCAGAGTCCCCCAAACAGGTGTCCCCCGGCCTCCTGACCCTGACATCAACAGAGCAATAAAACCCTTCCCGTTCTGGGATGAAACCATTTGGTACCAGTACATGGGATAATACCTGTTGCTCAGAATACGGAAACAGTTATAACAAATGCCTCTTAAAGTCCCAGAAGAAACAGAGCTTTGCACTGGGAAGTATTCCCCCTAGGAATCTGTAAATCATACCAAAATTTTATTTGTCCTGGAACAGGTTTGGAAATCTGTTTGTGGTTTCTTGTACATTTTTTCAAAGGTATCTGGCCAGTTCCTGGATGACACCGTCCCTCCAGTTCCAGTGCAAAGATCTCTGCACACACTACTTTAAATTTTAAATACCTTGAATTTTAAACTGCAGATAGATCTGCTCTGAAAACTCAATTATTTTATACTATATAAAAGTTCTACTCTTTATTATTTCTATCGTATGGACAAGATCTGGGAATTAAAGTGTCATCATTTTGCCATTGATTCATCCCTTCCCCCAGCTCTGGCTGGGCTGTCCCTGCAGCAGCAGTGCTGCCATGGCTGGTGGTTATGTCCTTCCGTATGAATTCCAGCATCCCAGATAGAAGCAGAGAGAAGCATCTCCTGGAGCAAATGTATTTTTGGCAAGACCTCCTTGAGGAAAACGTTTTCCCTCTTGAGGAGCAGTAGTTAAGTTGATCAGCATCACCACCCTGATGGTGGAGGTTTGCCTGCTGCTTTCTCAGCATCTGAGAAAATAGAGCTAAAACATAGCAGGAATTTCTCAGCAGAGGAAGTTTGTTTACAGGACCAGCCTGACAGAGACCTTGTTTGGAAGAGACAAAGCTCTAGGATGTTTATCATCATTACAGAACTCTGGGCACAGTATGTAATCACTTTATGATAAAAATAAATAGGTCAGGTGTTATCTTGTATAAAAATCTCTGCTCATGCAGATGGTCACCCACATTTAATTTCCTTGACTGCCTCTCCATCCATCCATCAATTCCTCTGCATTTGAAATGTAAAGTCAATTTGGAAAGCTATTCCAAGATAACCTTCAAAGTCATTTCCAAAAGCTGTGCCTCTGATTGAGGATGACAGTCCAGCCACTCTTTGGTGTTATATCTTCCTTTGGTGTTCTGTCTCGGTGACCATAACTCATTGTATTCACCCTGTGTTGCATCATATTTCAGTGAGGGGAGGATCTTTTTAACCGGGCGTGTTAGAATGCAATTTATTGAAATGAAAACCCTTTATCTCCTGTGTCACTTCTCTCAGTTCCTTGCAGCCTGTCCCACCGTTGCTCTCCATCAATAAACTCATACCATGTACACACAGACACTGCAAACACCAAATCATAGGACAGACAATCCTGATGTTGTGACTTTTACAAAAAGCAATAAAATTCAAGCTCCAGCCCTGTGTAAGGCGGTGCCTAACGTGTGCACAAACAGCATGGGAGATGCAGGCATGGATAGGGATACTCCGAATGGCAGAAGCATCAAGGATTTTCTTTTTTAAATATCTATTTTTCTGACAGCTTACTGCATTATCATCTATTTTCTATTCTTTGGGTGCTTGCTGAAGAAATCCCCCGTTCAGACAATTTGCAGTGATGGAATACAATGGAGTATCAAAGCCACTGGGTGGTTGGACTGCTGAATTATTCAAGAAACTGGAAATTATTAGAGGTCATGTTTATTCAGAAACAAAAGTGCCTTATTAATTCATAGGACTCCAGGCAGTGTGATTATTTGATCTGACACTTTGCATAATACAGGCCACCAGAATTTTCTGTATTACTTCCAGTTTAAAGCTCAAGAGTCGCACTTGAACTGCAGCTTTTGGAAAACCATCCAATCTTGATTTTAAAATACCCTCCACGGTGGCCATTAAGCTTTTCCAGTGATTAATCACCTTGCCTGATTAACACTCATATTATTTCTAGTCAAATTTTTGTCTACCTTTAATTCAATTCACAAAATCTCATTATACTTTTTTTTTGTGCTACTTTTATGAGCTCTCCATTCTCAAAATTCTTTTGCCTGTGTAGGCACTTATTGACCGTGTTCAAGTCACCTCTTAAGTGCCTTTTTCAGAACACAAGAGGCTCGATTTTTTTTTTTTAATCTGTCACTGTAAGATAAATTTTCCACATATTTAATCACCCTCATGGATTTTCCCTGCACCCATTTCCACGCAGTTAGCTCTAAGAAATGGACAATATTCCAGAGGTGTCTGCAGTGGCAAAGAGAGACTATGGAACCCCTAAGGCCATGCAGGGTCATGCAGGTTCTGCACCCTCCAGCATCCTCCCCATCCCCCTGTAGCCACGCTGAAAGTCACAAATGGCTCTGTCAAAGAGAGAACAGTCTGTGACAGATGTGGCAGAACATTTCAACACAACGATCCCACAATTATGTGAAACTTTATTTAAGGTCATGGAAATGACCATAAATGGCAGCACATTTCCACCAACTCACAGGCTCCTAGGATGACTGGTAGAAAGGACTTTCCAAACAAGCAGTGTCTCTCAAAATGGAGAAGAGGATGCTTGCACAACATCAAATGAAAAGCAGAACAGCAGCTTCTCCCAGTTTGTCTCACAGCACAGCCCACCCTGACCCACACCCATGGGGTGTGACCATGCATGGTGGACCCTGGATGCAGAAAGAATGCTGCAATGACATCCACTGCTGATATCACATGAAGGCACCTGGGAGTTAAGGGGAAATACAACCAAGAACTCTTGAAAGAAAAAAAAAAAAAATTACTCTTATTCCAGGCTGTCCACCTCCTGACAAATGGGGCTCAGATTATACTGCTGCAGTTTACGAAAGGGCCAGATAGCAAATAGGCTTTTTCATGATAGATGGTGGTGACACAAAGCTGGTGACCACTCACTGTGCAGCCCTGCCCCAAGCTGTGACCTCAACCCAGTTGATGTTTCAGTACAATGTAATTTTCCAGAACATTAAAACCATCGAGACCACAAAACCACTACAAGTTATATTCTGGGTTTAGAATATTTGAGTTGCTCCAACTGGATCCAAGAAAATTAAAGCTATAATTAATTTACCTCCCACATAACCCTACGCCTTGATGAGACCTTTACATTTCATATTTGAAGCAGAGGAAGAAACAAATAAAAATAGAAGACATAACCATGCAGAGGAAATGGGTGAACATCTCAGGTACTTTTACTGAGGAAAAGCCTCCTTGCTCTGCTGCTGGGATGTACATGTTCTGCTGCATCAGCCTTTATTAATACTTTATTATTTTTTTTAAATAAAGGAATATCACTTCCTTTATCCAGTGCACAAAGAAGATGAGTAAGACATGAGCTTCACACCTTGAATGCTGCATGGGACAGGCCAGGGTGAGCAGACCATGGGTGAGGAGCAGCTAGGGAATGTTTCTCTCAGGTGTGCTCGTGAGTGCTGCTGAAGCAGTGAGGAGCCCTCTGGGGATGGGGGAGCACACACAGGTCCTGTGAACAGGTCCAGAGGAGCTGCAGAGGCTCCCAAGTTTAATTAAAGAGGAAACAATCAGAATACAAAAATTTTCCAGCAATGATTTTTTACTTTTTTAGAAAGAACCACATACTTTTAACATGAATTTCAACAAAAAACAATATCTTCTATTTTTATATATACACAACTTTGAAATGTATTCTCTTTAAAAATTATACCATTTCTTCACATCTTAATTAATGCCAAAAGCTTTATTTTCTTTCTCAGTAGTGTATTAGAAAGCTTCTATTAATGTAGTTTAATTTTTGTAAGGAGCAGCATTTGTTTTCTATTTTTTAAAAAAATAGGTGGTTCTGAAATCCTGGCCTGTCAGCATCACTTAAAACATTCCCATTCCATGCCTCTGCGTAATAAATTAAATCAGTGTTTTAATTGTGCCCATGCTTTGTGGTTCCTGGCAGTACAAAAAGATCTGTGAATGCACGTCCCAAAAAAATCCTACCGAGTGATTAATTACTAGTCTGGAAGATATAAATATGCTTTTCAGTAAAGACAGGATGGCCTGCTGGAAGCTGTGGCCTTCGATATATCTCTGTAGATCTCTTTCACCCAGCAGACATCATCTTAATTCAAACAAGATTTCAGCTTCAAATATTTACTGGCAGTACAAAAACCCCCTTCTGCCCGTTTGCCCTATTTAATTAGTACAAGGTACAGAGGTTTGGAATTGAGGAATGCAAGGTGTGCTTATTCCTATCTGAGATTTCTGCAAGTTTTCCTCATCCTTGCATGAGCCATCCAACATGGTACCCAAAGTCCTGCATGGTCTGAACAGCAAATCTCCTCCAGAAGAGGATTACAAGCAGGGAAGAAAAGGACAGCCCAGCTCCCAGCTCTGACCACAGTGCCCACACGGGACTTTCCTGCCCCCAGCTCTCTGCTCTCACCTCTGGTGGCTTTGCTTTCTCTCTCTCTAAACACTTCTTCCAAACCAGCTCTGGAAGGACCCGGAGATGTTTGGAATCTGTTCCCAACTTGTCATACAATAAATGTACAACCAGAGGGATTTTATCTCCTTTTCCACACGAACACCATCAAAATTATAACTCAAGCACTTCCACCTGCACATCTGGAGCAAGTCAGTGCCCCCTCAGCTGACCAGGGGGGTCCTGCTGGAGCCTCCATCACCTCAGGGGAACATCTCCCAGCAGGGTGTGGAGCAACAGTCAGGAGATAATTCAGGAGAAGGAAAACTAATCAAAACCAGCAGCGAGTTGAAAAGACCTGGAACCAGCAATACAATATTGAACTGCCCCCAGTCAGGTCACCAACACAAGCCAAAGCAACCTAAGTAGAAATTCCTTCTTAATGGCCTGAAAGTGGGGATTGATGGGTCATAATCTAGCTCCTTACCATCAGGAACACAATATATTTCACTACAAGCAAGAACATGACAAACACAGAGTCACTCTGTCCTCCCTCTTTGAAAAGCTCTGTCCATAGTCAGGGAACAGACTGAGATATGAAAGAAATGTCTGTCTGTTTTGAGGACAGAAGACAGAGGATTGCAATTCTCTAAGTACCAAGACTCACTGCAATCACTGGAGCCATTGTGATTGCTCATTAACAATACACATCACCCAGCTGACATTTTTCATTTAGACCTTGTGAAAACCACAAATCAAACAGACATAAGAAGGAAGCAAACTTCAGCTGAGGAAAGGTCTTTATAAAAACAAGAAAGAAAATAAACCTTTGATAAAATAATTGCTTCTACTGTTTTTTTTTTTGGTTGGGTTTTTTTTTGCTATTGCTTCAAAAACAGTCTCTCTCTCTTTCTTGTTCATCTATCTGGTGTCCTGCTGTTGTGCAGATGAAAGGTCCAGTCTCTTTAAAATTTCATGCAGGGCTCTTCAGAACATCTCAGTTTTAAATGCCCATGGCAAAGACAACAAAATGTAACAGTAAATGAAAAGCAGATGAAAACCCCTGTTTATATGTTTCATAAAGACAGTGGTGTGACAGAAGGTGTATTTTCACACCCGAGCATAGGGGCAATAACCATCCTTAAAATCACTGAACCACAGAACATATATTCACTCAAGCACTGATCACAACTCAGCATCCCAAACACTATCTGTAACTTATCAAACTCAGGTGCCAAACTATTATATTACCTTGTAAGAAAAGTTTTCTTCTCCTTCTACCCTCAGAGCAGAGCTTCTTCCACCACTGCACAAGCCTCACCTTATGATTCAAATAAATAAATGGAAAAATTAAATCAGAGGAAGCAGTTGCCAAATGCTGAGACACTCCAAGACATAAGTTTAGTGACAGTTCTTCAAAGAACCCTCCTCGTACCTGATCACAACTGCAGTCTCAATGGGATATGGACATCAGCACAGAACTGGAATGTGGGTAAAATACTGGAGGTATTTGTGCAAGTCCAATAAAAACAGCCTCAAATTTCTGCTTGTAAAAGATGTTGAGCCTGTTACATCAGGAGTGCAAAGCAGCAAAGACCATGACAGGAGAGGGACCTGCAGGCCTCAGGGACAGCAGCCCCAGGTGGGTGAGCAGCACAGGGGACAGAACATCTCCAGCACAGCACCAGCCTGCCTCAGTATGGAGCATCTTCCAAGTGCTGCCTGGAATGCCCTGAATACAGATGCAGAAAAGGCAGATGACAAGAACTGCTTCCCCTTTAGCAACAGTTTCATATTCATAAACTCATTTAGTAGAGTTGTGATTGGTACACTACAGATGGAAGTAAAACCAAACACCTGTATCAAAGCGAGCCAGCCTGAAGGTCTGCACCCTCAGCATCCCAAAACAGAAAAACTTACCCTGCAGGAGTCACTTGCATTCACCAAAACACTCTGCTAGCTGATGCCACCTTGGTACCAAGGACAAACCACACAGGGGGATCAGGGCTGTGCTGGGGGTGATTCAGCCAGGGAACATCTCTGGCCACAGCCTAGAGGTTGAGCTTGGAGATCACTGCACAACATCACCAGAAAACTTCTCCTGCATCCCAACAAGCTGCTGATCAACATGCTCATCCTGGGTAACCTTGTGCCAGGCACTCCAAAGGAGTCAAATCAAAACCAGCAGATGTTCACCTGAGCAGCCTTGCAGATAAAGAATGGCACCAGAGAGTGACACACAAGTGAGCCATGGACTCTTCCAAACCCAGAAATGAGTCACAGCTCAATGGGCTTGGTGTGGCCCCATCCTGTCATTACCTGCTGCTAATTAAACCAAAAGCTCTAATTGCATCAGCCATGACAATGGAAATGATAAACTCTTTGAGTCAAGACTGAACTCATGCATCCAGAGCCACCCCCAGTGGATCAGCTGGGAAGGATAAGCATTGCTCTGGGCTTCTGAGGCTTAAAGAAAGCTGGGTGATTCTGCAAGGGGAGCAAACCACCACAGAGATTTCCACCCAAATGCCTTCCAGAGGAAGAATGGAAAGTGTAAGTTAAAGGAAATCTCTTCCTTATCCCAGACTTCAATCAGACAAACCTCATGTGTGGTTTACAACGTGCTGTCAGACCTGAAAGGTCTCACTACAAAATGAAAACTCAGCTCTATTTTCTCTAAGTAGGGAAGAAGTAACTTGTGATTATCCCTTTAGCTTATTCAGGCATTATGGACTCGACAGTTTAGACCTGGGATTTAATAACTTAGTCCTGGGTTTTCCACCCTCTTCTCCTACAGCTCACACCTGTGACATGTATCTGTTTTTTAGCTAAATCTGAATATTTCACCAAGCAGCAACACAGAGTGTTGGCTGCTGTGATTTGCCTCATTAGTGGGACACACAGAGCACAACACACTGAGTCAAAAGTTTCCCCAGAACAAGGGATTACTGATCAGAGCTGGAGGCAAAAGCAACTGAAACATTATTTAATGCAATTGAGTTTTATGTCCCTAAAAATCACATTTTCTCCTGCAACAGAATTTATTTACGAGTGCAATTTTAAATTAAATGCAATTTGAGGTAATCGAAGCCTGTTTATGTATAATACTTCAGTTTATAATTAACCCAAGGCACTCCTGAAGACCTTTGTCTGAAGGCAGAACTGTCCTGGGGAACTTGTATGCCTGGCAAAGCTCTTCACTGGCTGAGCACCCAGCCCAAGGGGCAGCAGGCACAAATAAAACATCCCTGCTTGCTGCTGGAAATGCCTACTGGTTGTATTGTGTTTGTGTGGAAAATATCAACAAAATATCAACCTGAAAAAGTATCTCATTGCTTTTGTAGAGAAGTCACTACTGGGCAAAAAGGACTCTAGTGAAGTTCACCAGGTAAAAATGGTCTTTATAATTACTGAAAGGTAAATTTTTAGGCTTAAAAGCTAAAACTATAACAATACCAAAAAACCCTCACTTATTATCTGAAAAAAAAAATGTTGTGAAAGCTGAAAGCTGAAATAACTACAGGATGAGTAGAAGAATTGTGTGAAATTAGGGCCAGAACCTCGGTGGCTCTAGGGGCAGTGCCATCTCTCTGGAGCTGGGGGGGGAGGCTCTCCCAGCTGCATCCCACCCCACCTGGGTGAAGCTCCTGAGGAGTTGTCTCCAGTCAGCTGAAAGCACATTTTCACTCAGCCTTTCTCCATCTGTGTTTTCCCCAAAGTTTTGACTTTCTGGTTTACTGCTCAAACGCTGAAACTCAGCTCTCCTTCCATGACATATTTTAATCTAAAAATAATTTGAACCATGTTTATTTTTAAGAACTTTCGCCCTCCCAAAAATAACATTTTAAAGAAAGCAACTTTAAGCATTAATAGAGAGTAAGCAATTGCTGTTGCTTTCATTGCAGATAAATCACTTACAATCTAAATTTTTTTCAACAAAAAAGAAGAAAAAAAAGATCAAAAGTAATATTAATCGTGCTGGCCAGGGAGCAAAAGGACATTCCCAGACATTAACTGCTTTCCAAATATGAAAAACATATTAAATAACTCTCTTAAAACAAGATGTTTTCCTCATGTTTCCTTTGGGGGAAGTGTGCTGGGCACATTCCTCCCCAAGCAAGGCTCAGGCATGGCCAGGGAGCACCCACTGTGCCCTGGGACCACCTGGCACCCCAAAAAACCCCCTTGTACAGCCCTGGGACACCCCCCAGCACCAGCCTGGGGGCTCAGTGCTCAGCACCAGGACATCCTGCTCCAGGGGGGGCAGGACACTGATGCTCTGGTGCCCGAGGTGCCTGCCACCTGCCTTGCACCAGATTTGACACACAAATTCCACAATGGGAGTCAGCCTGATTTTGCAAATGGACTTTTTTCCCCTCAGACTTGGACAGATTTTGCTTTTATTCAGTCACAATCTGTGATTTCTGTTGCAACAGAATCAGAGGGAAGAGGGAAAGAAAGGCAAGGCAACACCACACCTGAATTCCAGCGAAGCAGCTTTGCTAAAAGAAAAAAAAGAAGAGGGGGGGGAAGGATGCTCAGTGTGCTGTACTAGCCACAAAGGCCACCAAAAGCATCACTTCTCCCAGCAGGTTTTTTTCCCCCCTCTCCTCCCCGAAGATTTTTTGAACAATTTCAGGACACATCAAGAATATTCAGCAGCTTCATTCCAGTCGGGTAACTGCCCTCCCAGCCCACCTCCTCTGCCCCATGGTGGGGCACAGAGACTACCAGCCAGGGGAATGTCCTACAACTCACTGCCAGGAGCATTCCAAACCCGAACACCCACCCACCACCTTCCTCCATGCCCCTTGTCCTGGTCCTCACCAGGCTCCAGCCCACCAGACACAGCACTGCCCCCCGTTCCCAAAAGCCAGAGCTCTAGCTAAAAAGGAGAGGGATTATTTTGTTTTCCCAGCCATAAAGGCTTCTCCCCCTAGCAGTAACTCCTTCTTCCCCCCAGAGGCAGAGCAGACCCGTGGCCAGGGGAAGGCTGCTCAGCAAAAGCCAAATCTCCCACTGGATCTAGGTTATATATTTATTTCTTAACTGAAGCCAGTCACCCTAATGACTTTTAAAGCATGTGAATTCTGGTCACATGAATTACAGTTTTCTGTCAAAGTAATTTTTCTGAAAGAGCTGTTTCTCTGGAATAAGCTTCTCATCTGCTAATCCACCAGAGCCCCAGCCGCCAGCCTGCCCAAAACAAAAGAACATGGTGTGTTTTTCTCTCAGGCACACCAGGAAGAATTTTATTAGGCTTTAGTGTACATGTATGATTGGAATAACAGAAAGAATAGCTTATTTGTGAAAGAACTGACATAAAAACACTACCCAAGTCCTCAGAGTATAAGGCAGATGCTTTTAGCAAAGAGAATTAAAAAAAACAAAACTCAGAAACACGGGTCCTTCACCTTTTCAATCTAGTTTCTTCTCCCTACCTCATTAGTTGTTTTTTTTTAATCAGAACAGCAACAGTATTTGAACTGTTGTTGACTCTCAGCCAATTAGGATTTTGCATGTTTATTATCATCACTCATAAGAAGAAATTCCTGCATACCTCAGGGATAAACAGCCCATCCAGCACAATGCAAAGTGATAAAACTTGTTGGACAGTTCATAACTGCAGACCTTCCAAATGTTTTCATGTGAAATAGAAAAAAAAAATGCTCTATTTCCCTGTGCTTTGTCAGCACACACCAAGAGCAAGCACCACAGGAGGTGTAAAATGAAGCCACTTAAAGTCTCATATCAGTAAGGGAGAGACCAGCATGGCCCAAGTGCTGCAGATCCCACCAAAGCAGGCCCTTGCCTTCCCTAACTCAACTGCCAGCTCCCAGGGGCACAGCTCAACACCTTGGGGACCACTGGTGGCACTTGTGTCACCCACAGGGTACAGGGGATGCTTCTGCTGGGGGGGCTCCTCTGCATCCTTCCTGTGCCCATTCCAGGTGCCACCGGGAGCCATGAAGGGTGGGAGATGTCTGGGATGCAGCACCCATCCCTGACTGACAGCAGGGGATCCGCCAGCTGTGCCCCAGCTGTTGGAGTCCATGCCCTTTCTGGAGTTCAGACACCAAAGAAAGGAAGCTACATGAATTATTGCTGCCTTCTGATTCACTGAATTCACTTAATACCCAAAGGGTATTATATATATACCCAGAGGGGAATAACACCAATATTAATACCAAGTCTCCAGCTGTTGCCAAAACATTTAGGGAACTAAAAAACAAAACATTTCATGTATTGGTGTAAACTTCTGGTGGGCAAAAGCACTGGAGACCAAATATCAGCTTCCTCTTTACAGGTGAGGCTGTGCCACTGCCAACAGACCCATCACCTTCCAGACGTCATAAATCACTGATACAGTAGGAAAAAAAGAAGGAAAAAAGCCAAAGAAACAAAAAGAGAAAATACAAATACATGAGGCTTCTCCCCAGCCTTTCCTCCTGCACAGAGTGGATTCCCCGGGGTGAAGAGCCGGGTGGCCCTGCCCCGGGGGACACAGAGCAGCACACAGAATGCCTACAGGTTACAGTTTTTCACTTTCCTCTTGGCCACCCTACAATTAAGCTGCCAATATAAACACACCCTCCCCGTCAGGCTCAAAATGAACCACCAAACTGAATTTTTATGTCATAAAAGGAAGAAGAAGAAGAAAAAAAAAAAAAAAAAATGCTTAAAATAGACACTTTTTATCCGCAGAAGAAGGAAAAATGAGTTTATGAAGACAAGCTATTAAACAATGCTTTCAGATGCTAATTGTCCTCAATGCATTCAATGCAGCATCACAGCCACAGTCTTCTTTCTAAAGTCAATGAAGAGAGAAAGTTTGGCCCCATGACATCAGGGAACAAAAACCAGACTTTTTAGGTCAGGCAAGGAGTGAGCACATATTTTGAAAGCTAACTCATCGAATTCATTCTTTGCAGAACAACTTCATTAAACTACGAGATTTTTGAAGTGTTCTTTGTTTTTGTTTTGGTGTGGGTTTTTTGTTTTGTTTTGTTTGGGGTTTTTTTGTTTTGGTTTTTTTTTTACATCCAGTGGAAGCTGCAGAAACACCCTGGAGAGGAAGCCAAAGTCTCCCCAGTGGCTGGGAGGTGCAGGGATGCCCCAAGGTCACCCGGGGAGACAAGAGCCAGCCCAGCTTTAAAGAGTGGGTATTGAAATTGTCTGGAGACAGAGTTTTCTCCTTAGCATCCAGACTGCTTTTGTTTCTAGACCTAATCTGAACGTCTGATTACATTATTAAACATTTTATTGTGCAAAGATATTTTGGAGCAGCCCAGCACTGTTTTAACTTACCAACACTCTAGGCACCAGGCAGGTTGCACACAGCCCAGGAAGTGCTCCAGCAGCAAATCTCACTGAGCACTTTGCACCAGCAAACCAAGGAAAGGATCCTGATGGCAGCCAAGGTTCAGGAGAGCCTTTCAGGGGCCTTTGACCACCCTGTGATGCAACCCAAGGCTGAGACCTCCTGTCCTTGGGGCAGGGTTTGTCATGGTGCTTGCTGACAAACGTGGCCTTACTGTGTTTTGTTAATTCTTGTGATGAACAGAAGTACCAATATTAACACAGCCCTTGTTTCTCTGCACATGACAGCAACTAAAGGAAGTTTCTGCTTTACCTCTGAAGGGGCAACACGTGCAGAGGAAGAGGGACTGGTGCCCACCTGCCTGGCGCTGCGGACAGAGCCGCTCGCTGAACTCCACCTGCAGAAGGGAAACAAAGGGGTTTGCAGGGGCCAGAGCTCCCAGTTAAGGGAAAAAAGGGGCAGAGGGGGAATAATCAGATTTGAGCTTGTAAACTGCAAGTTTGCTGGAAACACTAGAAAATAATGAGGATTCCATGATGTCACTTTCACAGTCAATGTTCTGACTACAACCACACTTTGCCAGTTGGCAGTACCAGCACACCATTCACCACTTAGCTTCACAAAACAGAGTAAAAATACTGATTTTAAATAAAAAGCTTCGTGATTCAGGTTTATGGAAGTACAAATCCCAAGTACCTGCTGTGCTGAGTAAAATGCATAAAGAAAACACATTATCCAGAAAACACATTGGAAAAATGTGAGTGCCACATAAAGCAGGCAGGAAGAGTAACTTAAAATGATTGATGTGATGCTTGACTCTTTTTTTTTGGTGTGCTTTCACCCTTCTTCCACCTACTGTACTCATTTCCCTTTTTGAAAAAAGAAGTATTCCCCTCTATACCCAGCCTTTGCTCAAACCTTTCAGAGTACTTATAAAATAGGTAGGCAAATACACAGACCAAAACAGAGCACGACACGTATTGCACTCAGCTCCCAACGAAGGAAAAGCTTTGACTGGGAATTTGTGTGGCTGACAAGACCAAATTATCAAATTAATTAAAACTTCATGTGCTCTTTCCCTTGTTATTCTCGTAGGGGAAAAAAATAAGAAAGAAGAATTATTTCTACAAAATATCTCAAGACAACTTCAAATCCAGCAGAGAACCAGAATAGAGTAGTCCCTGGAACACACATTGCCAAGATTTCACTATTATTCACACAAAAAAGGCTTGAAATAGCTGGTAATTTGGACACAAACAAAAGGAAGTCCACAGAGATTTTAGTATCCAATCCTTGAATAAATGTAGCACATAAAATGACATAGCAGTGTGTGTATTTTACAATAAATGGGGGGGTTACAGCTAGCTCTGTTTGCCAGGGGGAGAGCCTGCCTGGGTGCATCTCTCCAGGCAGACCCCACTCTGCCCCGACCTCGGGACCACCCCAAGGCCACTTCCCCCTCCTTGGAAAATTAACCCAGCTCAAAACTAGTAGCAAGACACTTAAAACCTGCAGCATCCTACACCTGGAAGATGTGATGGCACCACGAGCAGGGGTCACACACTGACACAACCTCCTCCTGCCCTACCCAGCTGCACTCCCAGGAGGTCAAAGAAAGAAACTTTTTTTTTTTTTTTTTTGTAGTGAAAATGGGATAATCTGAATTGCACATTTTTGGCTAATCACTGAGAAGTTCCCCCCAAAAAAGCCTGGGCTCTCTGTCTCTGTACGTTTATGGATGAAGATCTGAGTCCCTTTCTGAAAGCAGGTGCTGGTCCAAGGCATGTTATGGAGCTCTGTGCTGGTACCACAGCTCCTGAACCACGGGTCAGACTGGTCTGGGGCAGCAAGAGGAAGAAAATTCTGATTGCTACAGGCAGCTAAGTGCTTCCCTGGAGAACTGAACTTCATCCTGGCCTGGAGAAACTTCTAGAAATTTAAGCCACTGGCTTCAGTCAGACTTGCCAGAGGTATTGCCAATTGTATGTTCCACAGAATCTGACCTTCTGCCTCCTACCAGGGCTGTCGTTGGTGCTGTTCTGGGTATTTCCAGACACTGACTTAATGGGATTTGTTTTTACAGCCAGTGTTCAACAGCACTGGATGCTTTGAGTCACAAACCCTAGATAATTTTTTATTTAATCTCACGGAGATTCTGACCAAACCCTGCTTCTGACATTGCCATAATTAGAAATGTTTGACATTCCATTTTAACAATATTCTTTTTATTTTCCTTTTTTGTGTGTGTGTGCAATTAATAACCCTGACTAAAAATAGTGGTTATGTACATAAACACTGCACTATGAAACATAAGATATTTTTAATAGCGTTTCCTTTGATTGAGGTCATGTGGAGCATCTCTCTTTATATGGATAACTAGAAGCAAAGAGGAATCCATTGTGATAACATGCAAATAAGTATGATGCATTCAGACGAGACCAAGCACTGCAGTAATAAAAAAGGAAGGAAAACTACACAGCAGGACAGATATTTCCAGCATTAATGTACCCTTTTCACCTGCTGTGCCGACACAAATTCTGTGTACATGAATTAACACTTGTTCTTATTTGCTTTCTCGCCTTCTTCATAGAGCAGAAGCCCTATGTGCATCTATCTTCACTTTCAGATAATATTAAGAAGCATGCATAGCTGCAAAGGTTATTTCTGTATCTGCTCACATGTGGGAAACGTGGCTGTTTCTTGCAGAAAAAAAATTTAAAATTATGGAAAAAAAAAAAAAAGTCCATTTGATTCCCAGAACTAAAATACCTTAAAAAAAAAATCTTAGATCCTCTGAACACTGGTCTAAAGACAAGTAATGAGGTCTAAATCAATTTAATAACAATTTCTACAGCAGCTGGCCAAGCAAAGCCCATCAGGGAGCTCCAGGACTTCACATAGGTAGAAACTGGTCCCTGATTTTGTATCTTAATGTTCTGTATTAACAGCCTTTTAAGATTAACACGACCCTGAAAACAGTCCATCATGTGCACTTGTGTCCTGTGTTTATTTTCATCATCATTCCTCACACAAGGATTAACTAGTTTCTTATAAAAATATTTGAGAAATCCTATCTACATTTGCATGGTAGCAAACTGATACTCAAGCATGGTTTCACTGGTATGTTCAGACCAACACCCCTCTGCCACCTCTTTCCTCCCACTGTGCCTCCCCAGACCAAACTAAAATCATGCTCCTTCCCTTTTATGTGTGCATCCAACCATAAGACCAAAGCCAGCTTTCCCAAAGCATCTTCCCATTTCTGCCTCCAGGCATTCCTCCTTTCCTCTGACCCATCTTCCCCGCAGTGGAGGTGCCTGGCAGTGCAGTTAGAAGCAGGATCTTTTCACCTTCTCCTACAACACAGCAGCTGCAGAGAAGCATCACAAACACCAGAGGTACCTGATGGTGCCTCTTCAGCCCCAGCCCTCCTCCAGCTCCAAGGACAGGGGAGCTGCTCAGGGCCCACTGGCACCACCTCCCTTCTCTTCATTGTCTCTGTATCACAATATTACGATACCACCAGAAACTTCTCTCACAGATAATTCTGACTTTCTCCTTTCTTAAGACTAACACAGAGCTGCAATAATTAGGATGATGAAGTCTAAGCAGCCCTAGTAAATTCAGTTAAATCTGGTATCAACACAGTTGGGATACTTATTTGAATGTTTAAATTACTCAAGTGGCTAATTTTATAATTTTCTTTTCAATTGCTGAATGCTTTACTTTTAAAATTAGTCCCTGGAGAAGAAGAGGCACAGCACATGGTGCTGTTAAAGTTAAAAACTTGTTATACTTTAGAAGATGATCATAATATTGCATACATTACTTCTTATTTAATAAAAATTTAATTGTGCATATAATTTGGGGTTTTTTCTTGGAAAATTTACATTCAATGATTCTGTGAATAAACTTTCTTATTATTAGACCTCCCAGTTTTGCTGTATTTTGCCTGCAGTCTCCCAAAATAGGACAAAATTACCTCAAATGCCCTTAAATCCCACCTCCTGCTCTTGCCATGGAAGATGCAGAAGGTGAAGCCAGGCTACCTTGCTTCCTTAAGGAAGTTCTGATGATGCTCCTGGGGACATTTTCAGCACAAACAAGGAACAACCAGTGAGCTACCACAAGAACAAACAGCATTTTGTTATCATTGGGGGCAGAAATTCCCCACTACTCCTTTGCCACTGGTGTGGAGTGTTTAGGAGAAAGCCAGATCTCTGGAAACCACTACAAGCAGCAAGTCACAGCCAACCAGGACCCGTTTCCTGCAGCAGCAGACTTGTTGTGACCTTCCAAAATGACAGATATTCCACACACTATGCCAAAAGAGCCATGCTCAGCAGCAGCTGTTTATTTCCACATAGGAACACAAATCCAGCCCCAGGAAGTGCTCAGTGAATGGCACGGAAATGGTGATTTGTTTGGGTTACAGAACAGATAAAGGAGAGAGCCCAGCTGGTGAGGACACTGCCACTACAGCCCTGGCTCCTCCGAGGTTTGTACAACACAGGGATTTCAGGGAGGAGCAGTCTGGGTGACTTTACTGAGGAGCTGGCTGAGTCTGTCTGGCCACAGGTCTCACACACCCACCTCTTGCCTGCAGAGCAGGTTGGCAGCACTGACCGTGGCAGCTCCGGGCACTCTGCAACATACACAGGTCTTACATCTAGATTGTAGTAACAGACTGAAAACGGTTGCTGAAAACATCTTTAAAAGCATTTGGAGGATCCCATTTTGTTATATCATTGTCAGTTATTGTCTCTGGTGAATGAGCCTCTTGACTATTGATGTGCAGTCTGGTTTTCCACATCTGGGCTGGGGGGGGAAGTGGAGTCTCAGGAACCTCCTAATGAAAGTCTAACTCTCTCAACAGCATCCAGGGAGTGACAAATTAGTTATCTGATGCAGAAACTCTGAGAAAATACTTTTCTCATGAGTCCTACTGACGCATGCTTTCTTTCCTGTTTGCTAACTTAGCTCTCTGGGGGCATCACTAAAACCTCTGGAGACAACAAGGACCACTGCCCACAGCATCCCCTGGGATCTAACACCCCTCTGCCCCCCACCAGACACCCCCTGCTAGGGCTGGTGGTGCATGGAGAGGCTCCAGCTGGCCCCATCTCCTCTGGCCAGCAGCACCTCTGCTGTGGGGTCAGTGCTGGGTGATCACTAAAGCAGCAGGCTGGGTACCAACCAGGTGTTAGAGCTGGACTCCTCTTACTCCTGCTTTGCTCTGCTCGTGTTTAGATCCTTCATTCTTTAATTCATTTTCTGTTTTATACTTCCACTTACCCGTGGCCAAATATAACAGTAAAGCTCTCAAGAAGCCTGTCTCTGGTAAACTCATTTCTCCTCTGTTCCCCCAGAGCCCAGGAAGGCATCATCTGAACACAGCAGTGATACAAAAGTTCTCAAGCCCAGACATTTCACAGTGCTGACATGCTTCACTTCAAAAACTAAACAAGAGCAATACCCACTCCTTCCCAAACCTGAGCAACACCATTCCTGCCCCTAATAACAAGTCTTATTAATGTAATTTATCAAAAAGTTTAATCAATAGTAATTACCTCACTAAAAGTAGAATACCAGAGGAAGAATTTTTCCATTGCTAATTAAAAAAAAGAATAAACATCTTGAAGTCCAAATAAACTTAGTCTTTCACACAGGTGTTAAAGCCAGTAAAACATACACACCTCTAACACTAGCTTTCTGTACACAGGGAGTAAAGGGTTATTTTTCTCTCATGAAAATGAACTTTTCATAGAAGGCAGTTTTTGCAGATCTAGGCTAACTTCCTCCTGGAAAGGTCAATAAAGTACACCCAGCAATCTGCTAAAGCTTGCTGCTAAGAAAACTGGCTTTTCAATCTGGTAAGCCTATATGCAATCTTAATATAACATACAGATGACCTTACTAAGCTTCTCTACCTTCTATAAATTTAAATTAATTGTATCATTTTATTTAAGTTCCCAACTTGCTGTTCTGTATTAGCATATTAAAATTAACTCTGCAGGCTGTAATCACTTTACCTTAATAAACCAACTTGCCAAGGCAAATTTGATAAAATTATAGTACCCCCTTGTGGTGTTACCTTCATACCCCGATAGAACATTTCTTAATACTATATTCTAAAAAAAAATCGTCTTCTATAGAGCTCAGTGGATAACTAATTAACCTTTTCTAGAATCTGGTATGAGCAAAGGGAAATTAAAAGGACTATCACCAGAATCTGAGAATGGATGAGCTAGAATGGCATTTTTCCATGAGCAGAGAAAGTAACATTTAGGAAAACCTTATGCAGTTTTACATCAGCAAACGTGGCATATCACACTCTAATAGGAAAGCAGCATTTGGGTAATTGTCTCCATGATGCAAACACCAGCAAACCTGCTTTCCATTAAAATAAACAAACGAAAAGCAATCAGCTTATCAGGTACAAAAAGTAATTTAAGATTTCACCATTCAATGATTATATCTCACCTTTTACAATCTTTTCCTTCACCAAATGTAAATGACTCTGTCCCTTTCATCCCAGGGGATCCTCTGCAGAACCTTTCAGTCTCCCGTTCTCTAGTAGCTGTACACACACGTGTACAGACCCCATTCTCCTCTCACCTCAGAAGACCCTTCTGAAAACAAGGAAACAAAAAGTTACTGCAGATTTTTCAAAGCAGGAGCAAAGACTGTACAGTGAGGCAGCTGTAACAGAGTGGAAATGTCCTTCTGTCTGAAGCATACACTAAGCAGCAGACAGAAACCTCAGCTTGGGCCATGGTGGCCGATGGGGCCAGAGAGATGGTTTGGCTGACGTGGCACTTGTGTGTGATTTTCCCCAAGTCTTCCCCTGAGAACAGCTGCCCATCTGCCTTGGCAGACAAGCCTTAAGCTGGATCTGGAGGGTGCTCCCAGACAGAGTCAGGAGGGGTGTCCCTGGTGGGATCACGCATCATGTTTAGGGCAAAAAGCTGCTGACAGAGAGCCAGACTAAACCTGGTAACCCCTTGGTAATTCAGACTAGAAAGTCCCCCAGCAGTGCCCGTCTTCTACCAACTGCTGTCTCATCACTCTAGAAGCCTAAACCTGACACCTGTTTGTAACACAGCCCATGTAACCTCCCCAGGACTATGGAACTGGATTTTCTGAAAAAGTTTCTCCAGTATTTTGGGTTTTGTCCATAGCTGTGTCCATGAGGACAATGAAGTGGCCTACTCTTCACAGGAGTGACCCTGCTCCCTCGAGGTGATTGCTGTGACATTTGATGGACCTTTGTGGTGTGTCTTTGAATTCCGTGTCCTAAGGAAACACCTTAGCTCCCAGACTGCACACAGCCCTCGGAGGCACCTCCTCATGGCCTGGATGTCCCCTGCCCTTCCCTGGCTGCAGGACAGTCACACATGCTCATGAGGACAGGCCCAGAGACCCTCCAGGACCTGACCAGAGGGGAACATCCCAGAACTGCTCCGTGGCAGTCCAGTCAGGGAACCTCACTGGGAGAGCCTTTCTGAGCAGTCCTGCACAACGAGGGAGACAATTCTGACCTATTTTAATACCGCCATGCAACACATTATGTTCCACCACAATGGGATTAAACAGAACAAACAAACAAAAAATTAACCTTCCTTTTCCATGACAAACGAAACTTCACCTACACAGAACTGCTTACATTCCTGGTATCTGACTGCAGGTTAAGGGTGGATAAAAAGAGAAAGCCTGAAAGAAATATACTTAAGGAGATTTTATTCAGGCAAGAGAGGACCTGCTGCTTAACATACAAAAACCATTAAGAATTTTTTCAACCAAATCATATGGACCTTCATACACAGTAGATGTTAATCCTTCATCTTCCTTGCAGAAGCAGATGATGAAAGCATCTTGGCTGCAGGATGGGCTGGGTTCTGTTCTGCTTCAGCACTCAATCCTGCCTTTCATTTTCCTCCCAACTGCAGCAAGTTCCATGGAAAGAGATTGTTATTAAACAGCAGTGAGTGTTATTCTCTCAGCAGTGCACACTAATAATAATTCTGTGTGGTGTCATGGAAGGCTGTGAGCTCTTTCTGAATTTATTTGAAAAATAAAGTTTGGGGGTTTTATCGAACATCTTTACTTAAGTCAGCATGGAACTCTTGTAAAAGATAACTACCAATAAGTTACAACTACCCAAGGAGCAGGCTTTTTATTTTATTTTTTTATTCCTTGCTCACCATGACAACATAATAAATGAGCCCTGAGAGAGTAGAAGTGCATAACTATTTAAAATTTTGTATTTTATCTTTCATTGTATGCTTCCAGACATAACATTCATGATCTATTTTTTAAAACCCTCTTCAGTGTCTCCAAGTGAAATACTCCAATTTTGAACTGCAATACACAATAACCAGAAATGCATTTTAGCTGTGACTCTAGGTAACAGTTTACAAAACTCACAATATTTTTGTGATCCATTAATAATTACTTGCTCCTGTAAAAGAAAAGCAACAAGCCAGCAGTTTCAACATCTGCTTTTTCAATTTTTGTTTTGAGTTCTCTTGGATGTCTCTGTCTTCTTTCATACATGACTAATAGGAAAGATACAAGACTAATAAGAAACATAACTGCAACTTCGCTTACGGTTGGTTTCAGTTAACAGATGGTCTTTAAACTATCCAACATAAAAGCATTCATTTTAGAAAAACTGACCCCAAAACTGCTTCATAAAATAAAGTATTTCATTTTTTTTTTCTCCTCAAAGCTTTAGGATCTTTATACTACAGTATAAGAGGCCCCATAGTTAAAAAAAAAAAAAAAGACAAAACAAAAATAAAACCAAATCCACACAATTTCTGACCTTAAATAGCAGAGGCTGCAGGGTTTGCAGTGCAAGTATCAGAAGTGACATACACAGCTATACAACCTAGTGGGCCTCCTAGACTATGCCTTTTCTTACTATATTTCAAGAACCAACATAAAATTACAACTGCAAAATCCCAGTGCTACAGCCACACTAGGTCAGCCCAAGCTCCAGCTTCCCATGCACTAAAGCAGTGGTTATGGTGGGGGCTCTGGCTGCTCAGAACAGAACTCCTGTGACTCAGCCACCAACACACATTTTCTTTCCCTCACATTCCTCGTGGTGGTAATAGTGCAGCCCTACTGCCCAACTGTGCAATGAAGAGGTTGGGGAATGGAAAGTGGTTTGTCCCACACATACTTTGTACCTTGAATTTACTCAGGGTTGATAAACAGGTTTAGCAAGACCTGTGCCGTGTTCCTTCAGACAACTCTGTTGTTTGTCTGCCCTGCTCTGACTCTTCCAGAGCTGCCACTGCCCATGGGCAAAGGAGGCAGCAGGCCAGACCTACCTGTGGTCCTTTTGTTCCATGTTTTTGTTCAGAAAACGTCACATTCCAGAGCTTTGGGATAACTCTGCCTGCTTACAGCATTGCGTTTCTTAAAGGTCTGTCTAGAAAAGAAACCAGGAATGAAAGCAAAAAGCAGGTGTCCAGAAGGGCTGGTGCTCACACAGCCCCCCAGCACGGGCTGATGGACTGATGAGCCAGGTCCCATGCCTGGACCTCTCCACATCACTGCACAGGAGGTACCACAGGAGCCCAACCAGCCAAGGGCAAAGCATCAAGGGCAACTTCACACCAGTCTCCAGGTTGAGAGCTGAAGATTAGGATATTCAGAACAATATCCCAATGCTTTCTGCAAGTCTGCTCTCCTCTTTGGAAGGAGCCTGTGCAGCCCTGCAGGACTTCACCCCCAGCACCGGCCGGGGAAGCAGCCAGGCGGCTCTTGCCAGACACAGACTGCAGGTGGCAGCATTTTATATGGAAAAAACACAACTCACTTTTTTTTTTTTACTATTCAATTTACAGTCAGATTTTGAGCCCCTTCCTCACATGCAAGGGTATTTCCCCTTGCCATCAGTCCCTCCCACACAGCCATGTCTGTTAGTGAAGTGCTCATACAACCCAGCAATGTTTCGGTCTAGACAAGAAGCTACATTTTTCTATCTGCTAATTTTCAAAAAGCCACTCAAATACAAGCTTAGAAACAGATGAGACAACTGAAGCCTGCAAAATAGCACTAAATACTACGAATACAGCTCTTTATTTTAAATATTTTATTACTTCCTCACCAGAAATCTTTCAGCTTCGCAGAGATGTTTATGATGACTTTAAAACAAAAACTAAAAATTAAAAACCCCACACCCTAGTATAAAAAGTGCCATTAAAAAAAACAAAGCAAAACAAGAATTAGCATGGGATAAAAAGTTAGTGAATAAACCCAAGCTGAAAGCAAGTTTCTTTCAGTCTGTTTTTCCAGATGCATCATCTGCATGCTAGCAATTTTTCATTATTTATAAACATACCAGAGGAACACAGCCAAGCTACAAGCCAAGAAGTCCAGCACACACGTTTTTAAAAATAGGGAATGCGTCTTGGTTATAGAACAAAAGAACTCATTTTATCACTTGGCTTTACCGCTTAAGAAAATGGCTCCTGGTGTGCTGAACTCCATGATAAATGTGCCCCCTCCAGATCTTTATTGCCCTTGTAAATCAAAGGACTGACAGCAGTTAATAAGAAAGCTTTTGAGTGGTTTTGAAGTTTTGCTTTGTACAAATAAAATCTTGTATTAAAGAATTTGCCAGTCCTCAAGGTGTGGAAAAATGAGTATGACTAGAACCTGTTGTGCTTGCTTTTTTAACTGTTTGCTTCCATTCTTTATAAAACAAACAAAAAAACCCCCAAAAAACAACAAACCCGACACCAACATTTTGTAGCAAGGATAGCAGAGCAAAATAAGCAAATAACTCCATATTGAAATATCAGAATTAGAGACAGTGACTTAGTTATTAAGAAAAAAAAGAAAATAAAATCTTTCTGTCATTTCTATACCCTGTAATATCCAGACAGGGCAACAAAATCAAAAGTGTATACTATAAAACATGAAAGATTTCTCCATAATTTTACATTACATATTGACAGTACTTCTACAAACCACTTTTAACTAAAGAAAGCATCAATTCTACATCTGAAAATTCAGCTGGAATTCTGCTGTGGTACTGCTGCAAGAGAGGAGAGGATTCTCTGAGTCACCAGCTAACCCCCAGCTATGGACAGAGGTTGTTCAATCCACTGGCAGAAACGACAGCAACACCCACAGGTGGCTCAGTCGTGTGGGGCAGCACGAGATCTACTTGGATGTGTCTTTTGGTCAAGCAAGGGTACCCAACAGGGAAACAAAGAAATAAATTGCAGCAGCAGAAATATCTAGAGATCACACCATAAAGTAAACAGGTCAATTTATATTTACAGATTCCAAAATTTGCTTTGGAGATAACATTTGTCCTGGTTTGGGCAGACACTTAGAACAGACACTTGGACAAGAAAATGGTTATTTGGAAGGCTTCAGAAGCAAACTGCAGTTTGGGTAGGGACAGGGTTTATGGCATCGTGCACAGAGCACACAGCAGCAGCACTTCACTGAATTACAGTTTAACCAAAACAAATCAGAATTAATGTTGTGGTGGGTGCCTGTTTTCCTTCCATGGCTTGCATTATCCTTGTTCAATTCCAGACATCATCATTCCTTCTAAAACAGTTTATGGCACACCCTGGCTGAGGAAATCTTAACAGGAAACTACAGTTATTTGGACAAAGCTAAATGTATTTATAGGGAAATAAGTATATTTCCTGTTCAAACTGGTAGCACAAAGGTATTATGTGACAAACTATCAACAGGTCTGAGGAAGAAAGCCTAGCTGCTCTTCACCGGGTTTTAAACACATTTCAGAAGGCATCTCAGTGAAAATACATGTTAGTGGATATTGCCTCTACCTGTACAGTCCCCCCCATGCCAAACGAGGAAAAATAAAGTAGGGTTTTTCTTTAAAAACCAGGACAATCAGTATTAAGAGAACACATTAGTAAGCATCCCGTAGGATCAGGATCCAAGGTGTCAGGCATCAGTATTTCCCAGCTGCATTGATCTTTAGTAGCCCAAGTCCCAGGGATGTCACTTACCACTAGCAGACACAGGGAAGCTGTGCAGAGCAGACCAGAGCATTGCTGCCTCCAGCATGATTCACCCTCCTGCCCACAGCCCTCCTCCATCCCAATCCTCCTGTGTGCACTCTGCCCTCCAGGTAGGCAGAGAACCCTCTTTACCTGGGAGATACTCAGCAGGGTGCATACTCACACCTTTCATCCCAAGGAGAGGCTCCTGACCAGCAGGAGCAGCTCCTGCTCAGACAAGAGGGAGAAATGCCCATCAAGAGCTAGACACAAAGCCTGCTGCAAGCCTGGGGGTGCAGCTGGGAGAGACTGAAGGGAGAATGCAGGAGATGAGTTCAGGAAGAACATCCTTCAGCTGTGCCACTGTGGGCTGGGAGAGCAGCATCCGTTCAGGCAGAAGACAGCTGGAATGCAGAGGGGCCATACAGCCATGGGTGACGGCTGCCCAGAGAACCTGTCACCAGCCTGGTAACGACCCAGGCCCAAACACACCACCAGACATTCCACAGAAATAAAAAAACACGTTTCTGAAACATCACAGGTTAAAGACAAATAGTAATTCCTGACAAAGGGTTCAAAATTCCTGAGGGAGAAGTGTGATCCCTGGGGCTGGAGAAGAGGTCAGGGCATGGCAAAAGATGTAGAAATTATGTAGGATCTGGGTACTACCAGTTTTCTTCCTGCTGCTTCACCACAGCTGAGAGGGAAGCTCTTGTTTTGCATAGCCTAAAAGGTGTCCTGTGCCACCAGGAAGGATAACCTTGTACCTGAGGAGAGTTCCCAACACCTAACACATCAAAAGGAAGAGAATAATGGCAAAAAAAAAAAAAAAAAAAAAAAAAAAAAAAAAAAATCAGAATGAAGTTGCAGGTGGCACCATTCAAGACTGTACTGGCTTTTTGCAAACAAACCTTTTAAAACACAGCTACAAAGGGGACAGCTCACTGGAACATGGTGGGTGTCCCCTCCCCAGACACCAATTCTGCTGCTTTGCTGCTGGCTTCCCTCTTGGCCTTGTAAGGAAGGAAGAGGTTGCTGTAACATTTATAATCATTAATTTGATTTTTTAATTACTTTGATTAATTTTTCTTATTTTTCAATCCAGAAATTATTCCTAGAGCTCTGAAAACAGTTACATGTTAAGCTCTGAGTTTTGGTGGTTCGTTTGTTTTTTTCTTTTTTTAAACAAAGTAAAGGCCAAAAAAATACCAATGAAGTCACTTGTTCAGTTATAAAGATGAAAACACAGCCCTCTCCCTCCCCACTGCCAGGTGCTCACATGCTGCAGAACCTCCCCAAACTTTGAGTCCCAGCTCAGCAATCATGCACCAAATGAAACACAAGTATTGATGTTTGCCACTCTGCAGTTAAATTACATCAAGCATGAATGCAATCAACTCATTAGCTGTTTTTTATTGAGCAGCAACACTCATTACTTACTTTTCAATTCTTTGATTAACCAAGATATTGCCCGTATTCCCAGTCTACACCTACCAGCTGATTAGCTCAATAATACTGATAATCTCCTCAAGTCAGGAGAGCTGAAGGGCAGTAACTGAAATCCCTGTGAGCAGACTCAATTTACTCCTTTTGTGTAAAACATCAATAGGCTAAAACACCAGTGATACAATCCAGCAAATGAAACTTCCAATGTGCTAAGTTAGAGAGTAATTTCAACAAAAAGTCACAGCAGGTCATTAAAATGCCCCTTAATTGTTGGGTTCATACTCCCTTATCCTTCCACAGCCTTCTGGGCTTGCTGAGACTCTAAATCTCTTCTGACTGATGCAGGAACCAAGAGCAGACCTGAAGTGTGATTGTCACATACAGAGTCTGAATGCCAAGGGTCAACACAGCTTACTGGTACACTGGCCCACTGCTCCAAATTTTATATCTTTTCTGTCCCTTGGTTATTGCCTGACATGATTTAACAACTGTAATTCCTTATTTAACGATGTCAGAGGTTTTTAGGAAATTGACTGGATTTCACCAACGATATATTTCTTCTTGATTACAGAGTGGTTAAAATGATTTTAAACCAAGACAGCAAAATAAAGAAGTAATAAAATCAATAAAAGGTGCTTAAAACATTCCTTCTATTAGGTAATGGCATTTAAAATATCCATAGCTTGTAATGGCACTTAGGATATGCCCAAAAATCAATAAGCTAAATTACTTATTGAACTAGTTAATTTGAACATTGAGTTTTATATGTATATTGATAAAACAAGCTACAAGAGCACCGGCTGTATTTGAATTTCACGGTCAGATGTCTCCCTCTGCTGGAAAACACAGCTGAAAACGTGAGCAGCATTTTTTATTTTTTTTTTTCTTTTAGAGCAGCAACACTAAAGGATGTAAGGTCTGAAACACTCCACAAGAGGTCTGTAATTCTTGCAGAGTTTGCAAATGAACGCTGCTTTTGCTGGAACCTGCCAAGTGTGAAAAGATGCTGAGAAACGTGAAAGAAAAAAAAAAGAAAAAAAAAAAAAAAAAAAAAAAAAAAAAAAAAAAAAAAAAATCGGGGATATTGTAATGCTTTAGAAACAGTGCAACTATCCTCAAGAATTTTGCTGGTCCTTTTCATATTCCTTCCTGGTAGGGTCAGGAACAAGACCCTTAGGGTTCTCTTTTCTTGCTGGAAGTAAAACACAAAAGCCAAACCGCTCCTGGGGCGCAGGGCCCCCCACAAGGCAATCCCCTTCTTGGTTACACCGAGGGGAAAAGCGTTTACAAAGGACGGGAGGCTTGGAAGACGCTGGGTTTTCCCTACAAACCAAAACCAATTAATCTGACACAGCTGGGAGACGTCCCTGACAACGGGAAACAGGCAAATGCCACATTCATCTTCCAGAGGAGGCCGGAGGGAGCTGGCAAGCCCCGAAACCTCTGCCCTGGCAGGATGACAGGACAAACCAACCTCGCGGGTCACTTAGCCGGGGGACAGGAACCCGATCGCTGGGTCCGACCGCCTCCACCTGACCCGCGAGGTTGGTTTGTCCTGTCATCCTGCCAGGGCAGAGGTTTCGGGGCTTGCCAGCTCCCTCCGGCCTCCTCTGGAAGATGANGGCCGCCATCCCGGGTGGCGGCGGGAGCGCGGCCTGCGGTAGCCCCGCGCCAGCTCCGCGGCTGTTTGGCCTCGGGAGGAGAGCGGTGGGAGGGCTCGGTGCCCTGTCAGCACCCTGCCCCGGCCCAAGCCGGGTGGGCAGCAGCGTCCTGCGGCTGAGAACCCTCTGGGACTGAGGCGGCGGTTGTTGTAAAGCTGCGGCGGGCGGAGGCGGGGATAAACCCCTTCCCTCCGGACCCTCGGCGTGATCTGGGCCTAATTTCACTTAATTGGGCCGATCGACGAGCAGTGTTAATGTGAAATAAATAAAAAACAACAAAGCCTCGCAAGGATATGTATTTGCCAGCCTGGCTGTTGTGAAATCAAATTATGGGTGACCCGGAGCAGCTGCAGAGCTCTCTCGCTCCTCCCTGGCCCATTGTCCTGGGGCGGGCCCGGTTCGGGCTGCAGCATCGGAACCGGTCGCCCGCTTCGCGCAGCGCTGGGTGCCCAGGATCGGTGGGACAGCACCCAAACACCTTTTTGTAAAGTCACAATAGCGAAACGATCGCAACTCTTCCCCCGTGCCAAAGCGCGCAGTGGTGTAGCCTGCAGGAATTCATAAAGCGAGTGGTCTGCCCTCTGTCCTGACCCAGGGTTTTTGTCATCAGGACTGACAGTCTTTTCCATTTAGAATAGGAAAAGTTGGAAATCAGAAACGAGTCGTCGGCGTGCTGCTGGGCTCCTGGCAGAAAAAAATCCTAGATGTGTCCAACAGTTTTGCAGGTGAGTTTGGGTGCCCTACCCCTGCTTCAAAGCTCTGCATCATTCAAGAGATGAACTGCTTGGGGGTTTTTAAGCCATCCTGCCCAGAGCACAGATTGTTCAATCAGCTAATATCTAACAAAAAGTGCTAACCACCATCAGAACTATGCCAGCCTTGCCCTGCACCTTCCCTATAAAATTGTGCAATGTGGAATGTTTGGGGAGTGACTGCAAACCTCTTCAAATGCTGGTGAATATTTTGCTGCATTGGACTGGCTGCCCTCTGCGGAGCAGTGTCTCCCATCTCCTACAGACATCCCAGCTCTTGCTGCCCTAGTATTAAATCTCTGTGTAAAGTATGTTTTAGCTTTTCTTCTTTTCCTCAGATTTTGTCCAGTACTACTGATTTCCCGAAGTGTGTTGTTAATCGTGTTGAAACAGTTTATTCTTAAATACTTACATGTGCTAGCAGAAGTAGTTCTTGGAGGCCTGCCTTTCACTGACCCATTTGTGTTAGTTAGATCATTTCCTTCCCCGTGGGGCTGCTCTGTGACAAAGCAAAATTATCTCCCTTTAGATGGAGTTCTACAGTTTAGATGGAGTTCTTCTCCCAGATGTGTACTGATTTTTTTCCCATTCGAGCTGAAAAGAGGTGTTGGGTTTTTCATGTCCTTTTGACATACTTTCAACTCTGCAGCTTTTCCTTGTAAATTGAAAGACCGAGACCAGTCTGCTCTCAGAACTGAGCCCCTCTGGCTGTACACATGTAACTGATAACATAACTAGTTGTCTGTACAAATAGTTCTGACCTAAAGTGCCTCTTGCTGTTCTAGTAGCCTATAAAAAGGGCTAATGACTTGTGCACTGAAAACTGTATTTTTTCTCTAAGCTGGCTGCTGTTGATCAGCAAGGTATGGCAGGCTGCTGGGATGCTCAGTTCAAGATACCAAATGTCTGATGACACCCCAGGGTCACTTTTGTGCAGGGGAGGATTTCTCTCCCATGCCTGCTGCTGTCCACTGAGGATAACCTCCAGAACACTGTCCCTTTCATCCCTCAGTTCTAAACTGGTAGTAATTAAAAAGTAACAAGACTTTTACCTGAGGGAGTTACTACAGGTAACTGGTGCAGCACAGTGTTGCACAACAGTTAAAACTGATTAAAATCTACTCTCAATTAGTGGCCAAAGTTACCCTAAACCCCTGTTTCTGCAGACGTTTGCAGTCTGGAAGTTGGATTCTTAAATGGAGATGTTTTGGTTTTCTTCCCAGTACCTTTTGATGAGGATGACAAAGATGATACTGTGTGGTTTCTAGACCATGACTATCTGGAGAACATGTATGGAATGTTTAAGAAGGTCAACGGTAAGTTGAGATCTTCCTGCAGCCAGGGCTACAACTCCTGGGTTCTTGAAAGAAACTTCCAAGACTCTGTATGGGAGAGTGAATTCATATTGAGGTAGAAAATTAGTTGCTTAAGAAGCCACTCCATGCTAACTCCTTGTGTGGCTTTGCCTTTGCTGGTGGTTTCCCTGGGTTAATTTGTGCAAGTAGTTAAGAATTCTTGACATGTTATTTTGTGCCTTGTTAATTTCCCCAAGTCTCCTGACAGCCTTGTATCTTCAGAATAATTCAGATTTTGAAAATGCCATTATTTCTATGGAGTGCCAAAGCTTTCCCCTCTGTCACATTGCACTTCTAGAATCTTTGCAGCTCTAGATGTCAGTTTTAAGCTGTTGCATCCTGGTACCTGCAAAACAATAAATAATACAAAGTAGTCCAGTTTAGTTAAAGTTGTATATGTGATTAGCAAGCTACAATAAGTGTGATTGATACCCTGTCCTTGTCACGGGCTCTGTCATTGCCTTGCCTCCTGTCATTCATTTCCCTCTGCTTAACACTTGTCTTTTACACACATCAGCTTTTCACCCTTGATGTGCTGGATCAGTCTCCACCTAAATCTTTTCTGCTGTTGTCTCACCACATGATTCTGATTTAGAATCCTTTCTGCTTTTGCTCAGCTAGAGAAAGAATAGTTGGCTGGTACCACACAGGCCCTAAGCTGCACAAGAACGACATCGCCATCAACGAACTGATGAAAAGATACTGTCCTAACTCTGTAAGTGCTGCACTTCTGTGGTTGGTTGGTTGGTTGGTTGGTTGGTTTTTTCCCCTCTCTCTTCCTACATGGGGGATTTGGGAACCCTCGACACCCACCTTTGGAACTGGTGGTATGGAATATTAAAGACCTCGTAGCTGTGAAGTGACTGAGGGACTCGGGTCAGTCTCTGGAAGAGCTTCACATGCCTTTTCTGGGTGCCTGAAGGCAACACCTGTGAGCACCCAGTGTACCACTGCTGCTGGGCAAAGAGGTGACTTGGGGGTTTTCTTTCAGTCTTTGATTGGAACCCAGTTTTCTGAAATGTTTGCTTTTTCCTGAAGGTGTTGGTGATTATTGATGTGAAGCCAAAGGACCTGGGGCTGCCCACAGAAGCTTATATTTCAGTTGAAGAAGTTCACGATGTGAGTGTTTAACTTGTCTCTGCCTTCTCCTAGGAAAAGGGTTGCCATTACAAGATGGCTGTTGTTAGGTTCACCTTATTTCTGCTGGATGCACATCCTGTGGCACAGTACATATGGGATGTTTGTGTGACTTAAAGCCAAAATCTGCTGAAACCAGGGTTTAAATCCTCCTTACCTGTTTCTGCATGGCCATGAAGGAAGTCACTGTACATGTTGGTCTGTTTGCTGAGGTGGTCTCAGCAATTGTGAGCTTATTCACTGGTGCATCAGCCAGTGCTGAGTAGGTGGGTCAGGCATGAGCAACACTTATTAACAGCTGCAGCACCCTGCAGACAAACAGCACGCAGTGTTCAGTCAGCTTTAGCTTGTCATTTGCAATTGTTTGATTTAAATTACATTCTGTTTATATAAAAAGTCTGATCCTTTTGCCTTTCCAAGGCCTTCTTTACATAGAAAAAAGCTGCTCCCAATGTAGTAGATCTTGTATCTTCAGGATTTATTCTCAGTTTTTTTAATTCCCTGTAGCGCTCTGTTTGTACCTGTGTACTGGTCCAGGTAATGGTTTTGAAAACACATGGGTAAAACTCCCTTTCAGGAATTCAGCCTGTGAGTCTTCTAAATATCTTCCTTAATTTCCAACATATAAATTGCAATTGTAATGAAATTGCTTCATACTGGTTTGGGTTTTTTTCTGAACTGTATATATACAGTTATATATATTCTAACAGGCTGAGAGTAATTATCAGTATGACAAAAAGTATCCCAAACTGTGGTAAGGTTGTATCAGGAAAGAAAGAAAGCTTTATGATATTTAGTGAGACTTTACAGTGTTCTACTTGCCAGTACAGCAAGAGGCATTGACTGAAAATTACACAGGACAAGAGAGGGGCAATGGCTCATGGCTCTGGGCTTGGTAGCACTAATTGAGCCAAGAAAAATCCACATAGAGCCGTTCCCCTCCCATTTCTTGTAGCCTGCATATAACTACTTTTCCCATTCCATTCACACAGTTTCTCATTCTCTAAAATTCCATGGTTTTAGAAGGCATTGTAGTTCACTTCCAGGCCTGTGTATTCAGTCCCCTGTTACCCTTTTCTGCCCTAATTTGCCCCATTGCCCCTTCCTGGTCTTTGCAACAAGCGTCAGTGACTCTTCCCCCATGGCAGTGGGAGTTGCACAGTGTCTGTGTGTGACCCAGCTCTGGTGGCCATACCCAGGTCCCCAGGAGCTCAGGCTGATGGTGTCCCTCTCCTTCCCCCTCCAAGGATGGCACTCCCACCTCCAAGACATTCGAGCACGTGACGAGCGAGATCGGAGCAGAGGAGGCAGAGGAGGTCGGCGTGGAACATTTGCTCAGGTGAGCAGCTGGAAGGGGAATGCATCCCCAGGAGGCTGGCAGGGCTGGGACCCCCCTCCACCTGGCAGCTCCCAGTGCCAGCTCCCTGGAGGAAAGGCAGATCCTGTTCAGTCCCGAGAGCTCTCAGGGCAAAAAACCAGAACAGTCACCCTGCACCAAGCACCGTTCCCCATTCACAAATCCTGTTGGTGTTTTCTCTCTCCCCCTCTAACTGGTGCTGCAGATGTTATTCCAGAGAACATGTGCACCACAGGGAGCAGCAGGGGTCTGGTTTAGAGACCCTTTGTCAGTTTGTTCTCATTCTTGCAGTTCATTTGTGCTCCAGCTGTGCTGCAAACTGCTGGAAAGACCTTTTCAGTGCGTGTGCCCACCTGTTAACACCAAGTAACCAGTTCTAATCCTGATTCTTTCTGTCCTGGGTGTTTCAGAGATATCAAGGACACCACAGTGGGCACTCTGTCCCAGCGGATCACAAATCAGGTCCATGGCTTGAAGGGACTGAACTCCAAGCTTCTGGACATCAGGAGCTACCTGGAGAAAGTAGCCATGGGCAAACTCCCCATCAATCACCAGATCATCTACCACCTCCAGGATGTCTTCAACCTGCTACCAGATGTCAACCTGCAAGAGTTTGTCAAGGCCTTTTACCTGAAGACCAATGACCAGATGGTGGTAGTTTATCTGGCTTCACTTATCCGTTCCGTGGTTGCCCTGCACAACCTCATCAACAACAAGATTGCCAACAGGGATGCAGAGAAGAAGGAAGGACAGGAAAAAGAAGAAAGTAAAAAGGAGAGAAAAGATGAGAAGGAGAAAGACAAGGAGAAGAGTGATGTCAAGAAAGAGGAGAAAAAGGAGAAAAAGTAAAATGTAGGGTTTTTTTATTTGTAAATTAAAAATCTTGTAAACTAAATCACTTTGATACTGGGTTCTTTTCTCAAAATGGGCAGTACTCTGCTTTCCTTTGGTGTCTGCTCTTTGCGTTCATCAGAACATGGCTGGATATTTCTTCTCAGGCTGGCAGCTGTCACAGCAAGCAGAGCACTGCTGGAGAGCAGGCCTGGCAGCTTAGGGCTCAGCTCTGGGCTGGAGGGGGCAAAATCGAGGGGGAAATTTTGTATTTATTTCCCCCCCAGTGCTCCTTCAAGGACTTAGAAGTCAACAGCTGAAGATTTCTGCCACATCCTGCGCTAGACTTGGTGCTATGTACTTACCAGGCACTGTGAGTTTTCACTGTGTGAGAGCTGGTTTTATTAACATCACTTCTGAGCTGAGGAGGAGGTGCTGGCGCCAGCTACGCCACGGTTGGCAAGGATCTCCCACAGCGTGGCAGAAGTACAGACCATTAAAAAAAAAATAAAAACAACCACCCACCCCAAAAAAAAAACAAACAAAAAAAAAAAAAAAGCAAAGTCATGGCAAAGTGACTGCTGCAGGCTGTCCCCTGGTGAGATGAATAGGGGGGTTGTTTCCTTCTGCTGGGGTTGGGTTTTTCCTGCACACCACCAGCCTATGGCTGTCCACCTCCTTCACCTGATCCTGTCCCACCAATGCTGCCTCGGGGCTCTCGCGGTGGCAGAGGGAGGCTGCTCCAGCCCTGGCAAAACGTCCTGGAGACATTTTTAGCCAAGTGTGATTATAGGTTGGGCAAAGGCAGGCGGAGACGAGCCACTGTGCACAGCCTGAGCCTCCTGTGCAGCGTGGGCATGGAAAAATTACAATGTTTATCACCCCCTGAGCAGCTGTGGGCACCCATCCCAGACCCTCGGCAGAGCCCCCACACAGAGACACACACCCCCCCTCACCCCCCATGGCCCCACCAGACTTGTCCCCTTCCCCGTGTGACACACCAGCCAGGGACACACACCTCGGCAGCTGCTTATCCTTTTATTGCACAAGAAGTCGTTGTGGTGAGGCAGGACGGGGCAGTACAAAATCACCTGGTTACCAGTCGAACGCCATCGCCACGTCTCGTCCCCGCGGCCTCCTGCTCCCTACAGCAACGCTCCCCCGGGAGCTGGGGTCCAGGGAGCTGGGGTTCAGGTGAGGGGCAACAGCCTGGAAACCCTCACCTACAGCTTTGGGAGCTCCTGCCACCAGCCCACCCAGTGACAGAGCTCAGGCCAGACCCACAAACGAAGGAAAGACCAGAGGTGCCCCCAGCATGACTGCAGCCCCTGAGGCTGCTCCAGAGCACCAGCTCCCAGCACCACACTGCTTAAATACAACAGCACAGGGGCCACACACTTGCAAATCAAAATACGATGGACATGGTGGAGCAGGCACCGGGTCAGGGCAGATGTGGGTCTGGTGTGGGAAGGCTCCTGCACTGGCTCCTGCAGTGCACCAGCCCCAGCAGCACCCGCTGAGGGGTTCCCTGTAACCTTTGCTGGCTACAGGACAGGACCCAAAGGGTCCCGAGAGTCAGTTCCAGAGCCATTTCCACTCTTCACCTGCATTTATTAAAATGCCATGAAAAAGCAGAAAACATGGGGGAGGGGGAAATGGCCTTTGCCAAAATAAGAAAGATAAAAGATATTTCCGTTCATACTTTTTCTCAGTTGTGCCACTTTAACTGTGTCTGCCAGGGGGGAAGGGGGAGACATGCCTTGCCATGGCCAAGGCTTTGCCCTGTCCCCGCGGCATCAGCCCATGCCCCTCATGAGCAGAACCTGGCCTGGCTTCTGCGTCCACCTCCCCATCACGCCTCGGATGTGTCTGGGAAGGGAAACGTGGACCCATGTCCCCCGGGGGTGCATTAGTGCAGATCTCGCACAGGAACAAGAGCAAGAGCATCGGCAGCTGCCTGCGGCACCATCCCGGGGAGAGGGCTCTCCGCTGGGCTCCATGGGCAGGACCTCATGGCCAGAGGTGCTCCAGGGTCCTCCCCACCCCAGGAAAGCACCAAAGCTCCATCACTCCTGTCCAAATCCTTCTGTCTCCTCAATAGCATAAAGCAGCTTCTCCTTCAGCTGTTCGTAGCTCTTGTAGGGAGGGAGATCCAGGCGGTTAAAGCTGGAGAGACAGCAGAGGATGGGAATAGTGCCACCGTGCCAGGTCACCTCCCCACAGCAAGGTCCCCTCAGCTATGCACAGCAGCTGCAGTGAGATACATGGCCAGGAACAGCACCTCTGTCCCATCAGACCACAGCCAGAGGGGACAGAGACCTCTGGTCCCATGCAGCCCTGCAGGGACTGCCAGCAGTTGTCCCCACGTGCTCCTAACAGGACCGCAGAGAAATGACTTACCATGTATGGCTCCGAGGCAGCCACGTCTCCTTGCCAACTTTATCAATGCAGAATTTCTGGGGCCCGTTGCTGCCTGTTAAATTATAAGCACATCAAATCTCATTACATGATCAGGAACTGAAAAAGAAAACCCTGAGACACACCATTAGCCAGTAGATCAACCCCATCACACACTCCTGTGCTCCTAAAGACACACGGAGCACTCACTGCCTGTTCTGACCCCTTGGCACAGAGGATGTACAAAAAAACCAAGAAAGGAGAATGCTGAAAAGTTCATTCACAGCACAGAGAACAGCGTGGCTTTTAAGCAGAATGGTTAAATAGCAAGTGCTATAATGTGTTTATCTGTAGACCTGCAGGAGTGAGCGGGTCCATCCAAGAGTCTTAAAGGACCTCAGGAAGTCTGAGTCACCAAGGTTGCTTTCTAACAGATTGTGAATGCTGGAGGGGTTCCAGGGTCTGGAAAAAAACTAATATGCCAGCAGAGTGGTCTAAGATAGCTGGTTAGCTTGATGCTGGTTCCAGGAAAGTAAGGGAAGGGCTGGTACGGGCCCCAGGGAGTAGCAAATTAAAGGATTAGAGCAGAATAATGCCACACTGTGGTTTTATGGAGCAGGGGTTTCATTACACAAAAATCAGTATTAAATAGAAAGAAAAAAATAGAATCTCATTCTAAATGATATAACAAGCTGGACTGACAAAGTTAACTGTGGCAGCACAGTTCAGGACTAAGGAATGTCTGGGTACAGCAACGCCACCGGATTAATCACCCTGCTCAGACGCCGCAGCTGCTTCACCGCTGACATGCTGCAGGTGGAGACAGGGACAGCCACGTCCCATCTGCTGGTCCCCACTCACCTCACTAGGACCCCCTGCCCAAGCCCAGCACCCGGAAGCACCCACCAATGAGCTCTGCAAACCCCCCGACAGGCAGGCGGCACGTCCCCGTCACGAACTGCAGCAGCCGGATCCTCTTCTCGTTGTCCATCTCCTTAACGACCTACAACAAGAACACAGCAGGAGAGTAGGATCCCTGTCACCCCCCATGGCCCCACACCAGCCCAGGGAACCATCCTGCAACTCCTGACACCAAAACCCCTGTGCTCAGACACAGCTCTTGGGACACAGGCTCGAGCCCTCATTCCTGGGAACAAACACACAGCAAGGGGCTGTCAGGGAACAACTCTGCCCAGCCTTGCCCGCCTGCAGAGCCATTTTTTACCCTCTTCTCTCCTGGACAGCACTGCCACGAGCTGGCACAGCTCTGTAACATATCACACCCTCCCCATCATCCTATCCAAGAGCAGCAACTTTTGCTAGAAACGTGCTGACCACTAAGTGCTGTGGCTGTCCTTGGCGCCGGAGCCTCCGCCAGCCACAGCCCAAGCAACCCTGCTTGCTGAGCATGTGCTCATGGCTCTATTTTGTTCATCCTGATAGCCCACCAGCCTGCCTGCCCCCCCCAGCCAGCCCTGCCTATCCCCTGGGCCAGCTCTGCCTGCTCCCCTGGCCCCAGGCAGGGGATGATCCCAGGAGCATGGAGTGGGTCACAGAACTGACCTGCCAGAACCACTGGATCTGTTTGCTGTTCTTGGTGTAGTGCCGGTAGATGGTATTCTTCTGCCAGTCGTTCATGTCAATCTCCTGCATGCCACACAGCATCAGCTGGGGACACGGGACAGTCAGTGAGGGGACATAAACACAGCCCTACAGCTAGTTCCTCCAGTGCTGGGCAGCACCAGGCACAGGCTCCACAGGGCAGAGGAGGTGTATGGGAGGAATTCTGGAATCCCTCGCATCCAACAAGATGTCTTCTTAATAATGGACCCAAGCAGCCACCCACAGACCAACCACTGGGGACAAGAGTACTCCCATCAGCAGAGCTGAGGGACAGAAGGTGTGAAAGGAGCCCACTCCATCACTCCACACCATTCCCGGGGCAGCCTGCAGCACGGTGGGAAGCACAGGCACCTCCACGTCCCTGTCCCAGCACAGGCACCAGCTCACCTCCAGCTCCTTCTCATCGAAGTACCGCAGCCACTCCAGTGGCACCACCTCATTGAAGCCATCCAGGAAAGCCTTGGTCTGCTCCTCCACACCCCGCGTGAACCTCCAGTCTGTCAGCAGCCTGGGAAGGTGAACACTGTCGGCTTACAGCCAGCACCACTGGCCCAGCACAGGAACCCCACCAACCCTCCACCATGGGGAGGGCCCCAGGAGCCACCAGGGTGTGTGGGGAGGGGGAGAGCACCTCCTGCACATCCCCAGGGCTCCCCTCGATTCCCACTAGTGGGTTAATCTCTGCTTCCCAACCCACGAGCCACAGACAGCTCTGAGTACAGGCCAGCAGCCTCCAGGGGTGCAAACCACGGCCCTGGCAGTCCCCAGCAGTGAGCAGGCAGGGTGAGCAGCCACAGGACAAGAAGAGAAGTCTCACCCTCACTCCCCTCTCCTCTTTCCTGAAAGTACTGGCAACTGCCCAGCCAGCAGCAAGCCAGACCACAGCGCAGCTCAGCTGACCACACCAGCCCAGACTTGTCACAGGCCACGTAGCCCAGGGAAGCGGCCGCATCCCAAGCTCCATGTTCACACCCCAGAACTGCCCTGGTGTAGGTGCCTGACAGCCACTCACATGATGTACTCCTCCTTGTTCTCCTCTGTCACCCGGATGCTCTCACCACCTTCCTTCAGCTCATGGGTGGTCACCTTGCCCAGGATCTCCATGTCCTGGATGAAGTACAGCTCCAGACCACACTCCTCCAGGTTGTTCTCCCTGGGGGGAGACATGGGGATGGGATTTCTGATGGAGGCACCTGGCAGCAGTGAGGGGCCACGGAGAGAAGCACTGCCTCCCCCACAGCAGGACAGGTCCTGGGACAGGAGGGAGCACGGGGCACTTACTTTGTCCAGACAATGGAGTTGTAGAACTCCGGGTCGATGGATTCCAGGTCCTTCAGCGTGGGCCGCTTGTTCAGCATCCGCTTGTAGAAGGGCAAGGTGAAGCCGGTGTCAATGAACTTCCCATGATACAGAGCCTGTGGTGGGGAGGTGATGCTGGGTCATGGGAGATCCCAGGAGAGACCAGTGGGGAGGGAGGGTGCCCCACCACCAGGGCAGCCACGGGACAGAAGGGAATCACTCCAGGGGGCCCAGAGCCACAGCACTTGCTCCCACCTGGTGAAGTTAATAGGGAGGAATGGGGTCCCCTGACAGGGCTGCCAGGGGGTGGCTCTCCCGAGGTGGGTGTGCTCACAGCCCACCCCTCCACACCACAAATTCCACCGTGTCTCCTTCTCCCCTCGCAGCTCTATTAAGAGCACTTGTTTAAACAGAGCTGTGCTGCGGCTTCCCTGAATCCCTGGCTTCCAGGAGCCCCAAGGCAAAAGGCAGCCAAAAATAATGCAGACGCTTGTCTAGAACAGCCCAGCGGTGAGTAATAGTCTGGGGTTTTATTGGTATCCTGCAAGGCGCAGGGCAGGGCAGGACAGTGCAGGGACCGGAGCAGCACAGCCACCTCCCTGCACACCTCGTGGGGCTGCGGGCCAGGGACCCTTCCCCGAGCTTAGGGAGCCCCTGACAGCCCCCAGACAGCTCAAGAGTGGGCAACCTGCAGCACAATGGTCTTGGGGAATGCGAGACGAACGGGAGGAGCTGCTCTGGGGTCTGGGCAGCTGGAAAATCTCACACTGCTGGAGCTAAAAATAGTCCCTGGAGCTGCAGACCCGACAGCACCTGGGGTGCCAGCCAAGGACCCGGAGCCATCCCTGCCTCACAGCCCCTGGGAAACCCGGTGCCCTCCAGCCTCCCCAGCCTTCCCCACACCCACAGACCCCCCTTTATGGCCCATCTCCCACAGGCCCACACAAGTGAGACAGACAGGGCTTAGGGATGGCGACAGTGCTGAGCAGAGCAGAGCTACAGCACAGGGACCTGCTCCTTGCCCAGGTGACCACCCCTGTCCCCTGCAAGGTCTCTGCTAGGTGGTGGGGGATGCAAACAAAGAGTCTTGTCTCCCATTGTCTCCTGACCTCTCACCCCGGGCTCTTACCATGGCAATGAAGCGGCCGATGAAGCGGAAGTAGGTGAGGTGGTCAGGGTTGATGGAGGAGGCAGGGTTGATCTGCAGGCAGTAGTTGTTCTTGCCAGCATACTCGAAGAGGCAGTACATGGGGTTGAGCACCTCGTGGGACAGGAGGAAGAACCACTCCCTGGGGTGAGAGGAAGGGGGAGCGTGGTGATGAGGGGCTGGAGAGGGGAAGGGGACAGCCTTGTGCCTCCACAGCACACCCTGCACACGCTAGGCACCCATCTCCTCAGGGTGCTGCTGCAAGAGTTGGGCCCTGGTGTGACTCAGCGAGGACATCTCCCACCCCAGGGGTGCTGTGGGTGGCTTGTGAGGGGCCTCTGGAGACACCAGTGATAAACACCCATTTGCCAGAGGCCCCGCTTGGCGCACAGGGGATCCCGGTGGGCAGCAGGCAGCTCAGTCCCACCCAGACACACACTTGTGGGACGGGCACTGTCCTGGCTCTGCTCCCCAGGCCGTGCAGGGAGATGAGAGTCCTCAGACGCAGAGGCAGCCCCGGCATCCCGTCCGTGGTTCTACCCTGTGGTAGAACAGCATGACGTAACCTACCATAGGGTAAAACCACTGGCAGGACACGGAGAGAGGCGGAGAGCAGGAGCAGCGGCACCAGGGAGCAGGAGCAGGCAAGAGTGGTGTTAGCCCAGCACCAAGGCAGATGCCCCAGGAGAGTCAGCAGGGACATGAGGCCCCCCTCCAGCTGAGACACAGCCTGTGCCCTGTGGTGACACCATCCTGGGGCAGGCTACAGTCTTGTAGCAACTGCATCCCACTAAGTCTGCCCCAGCATGCATCAACTGACCCAGGAAACACCAGGGGCTGTCAGCTGCAGGGAGAAGGGGACATTCAACCCATCACCCCCACACCCCAGGCACTGGCACTCAGTGCTGGGGGCTGCAGGAGAGGCCCAGGCAGGATCCCCAGGCTGCTGCAGTGCTTTTAGGGCATGCCACCACTCCCCAGACTCACACTGTTTCCCATTCAGTCACCTCTGGGCTCCTCTGCCCAGGTGCTGCAGGAAGGCAGGGGAGTGCCTGCCTGCACTGCACCCCGGGGCTGAGCCCACAGGCAGGGCTCAACGCAGGCGTGTGGCCCGGCTCACCTGGCGATGCCGCCATAGTCCAGGCCCTCCTCTCCTCGCATGATGATGTACAGGCGGCGGCGCAGGTCGTATGGCTTCATGTTCATGATCTGGGGAGAAGAAAGGGGAAGAGTCACGGTGGGTTGGTGGGAGGGCTGGCTCCACACCTCCCCGGGGCTCTGTGGCTTCTCCTCACCTGCTGGAAGGAGTCTTCAAAGAGCGTCTGTCGGGAGACGCTGATCTTCACATGGCTGGGCAACGCGTTCGACTGCAAGTAAAGGAGAACATGAGGCTTTGTGCAGGCTGGGATGGGGGCTCTGCTTGCCCGTGACACCCATACACCCCTCCAGCCCAGCAGCCCCCGAGGCTCTCTGGCTGCCCTACTCACGTGGCAGAGGAAGCGGAATTGGTGGTACTTCCAGCGAAAGCTCCGGTCGTATGCCCCTGGAGAGCCACCCTGCTTGCTCCTGTCAAAAGAGCATGGGCCTTGGCTCAGCTTTCCCCAGGCAAGACAGCGAAAAACTCCTTCCCCAAATGGGTTGTCAGGCCCTGGCCCAGGCTGCCCAGGGCTGCCCAAGGGTGGAGTACCCATCCCTGAGGGGATGTCAAAGCCATGGAGATGTGGTACTGAAGGACACGGGCTAGTGGTGGTCTTGTCAGTGCTGTTGGACTGGATGATCCTTAAAGGTGTTTTCTAACCCTTTTCTATTCTATCCCAGGATCTTTGGGGTGCAGTTCTCCTCAATCAGAGCCAAACATGAGTCCCCAAGCCCACTACTCGCTGTCTTTGCAATGAAGCTGACTCACTTCCCCGCTCCCTGTCATAGCCTCAGGAAGCCACAAGCTGCTCAAGTGTTCTGCAGTTCTGCAGCCCAGCCACGGGGCAGGGGTCTCAGCCCAAAAGCACTTACCCAGACTCAAACCCAGGGCGTGGGTCCTTGAAGGTGGTGGTGCGGGTGTTGTGGTCCACAAAGTAGCGCACCCCCTCGTTCGTGTACTTCATCTCCCATCCGGGTGGCAGCGGTGGCTCCTGGATCATCCTGATGACAAGGACAAGGTCACCAGGCAGGCCTTGAACTGCCACCCTCCGAAAGGCTGCCCTCAGGGACCACCTTCAATCTGAAGTTCCATGTGAGGCAAATGGAAGAGTTTATGGAATGGGATGAGCATTGGACCCGCCTGCCTGGGCTGTGTGCTTGGCCACAGTCAGGACCAGCCACAGATTCTCTCTCTGTCTGCAGGAAAGGAGGTCTCAGAGGAGACCCAGGCCAGGTCACTCGGCAGCCCAAGCAGAGCCCTGCAGGAAGGTGACAGGGTGAGAAGAAAGCCCCTCTTTCTGCCCAGACAGGCCTGTGGTTTTTCCCATCACACACTCCCCAGTCCCAGGGATTTCCTTGCCCCTACCTTCATCTCCCAGAAGCCAAGGGTCACAGTGCCCAGCCCCCCGGGGCTTGCAGGACCCCCTAGGGGCTCAGCCCAGCTTCCAGCACTGGGGAATCCATCACACAGACCTGCCAAACCCACAAGCACCCCCTCCCTCCCTGCAGGCTACCTACCCCTGTGTGCGAGGGTCTTCCCACTGGGTGGTCCGTGTGTTGTGGTTCACGTAATACACTCGCCCATTGTCCTGTCTCTTCTCTATGAGGAAAAGGAGAAGGAGTGTTAGCTGGAAAGCTCTGGCCAGCACCGACCCACAGGCCTGGGAACAGGCTCCCCCCTCCCAGCTCATGAGGAGTTTGTTGGATCCCCCCATCCCACCCCCTTGCTGGCACTGCCCCGGTTCGTCTGGAAAAGGTAGGGTAAAAAAATCCCTCTGTTTCTGCTGCCTGCACAGACCAGCTTTCCCCAGTGACCCCAAGGCCAGTGTGTGGGGAGGTGCCATGGCTGAGTTTGGTCCTGCCAGGCTGGCACAAGAGTCACACTCCTTGTTTCACAGGAGCACCCCACACACACCCTCCCCACCTGCACCCCCTGGGGCACCCTCTTCCCAACACTATCTGCTCACTCAGAAAGCCAAGTGACTCCTGGCCAGGTTGTAATCCTGCCCTCACTGCCCACCTTGCAGGGGTGCTGGCTGCCCCCCACCAACATGTGTGTTCCCCACACGCCTCCTCCCTCCACACGCCTGCTCCATGCTGGCGGGGACGCCCGGCACGCACACGTCCCTGGCCCCCCTCACTGCCTCTCACTCCCAGCCCTCATGATGTGGTCCCTAGCAGACCCCACGTATGGCAAACAATCCATCCTGGGGACCCTCATCCATCTTGTGGACCCCTGGCCCCACGCAGAGCTCTGCCATCTCCCCATCTGCCCACATCACGCTGGGGACAGGGCACATAGAGGAGACAGGGGTCACCCAGGAAAAGCTCCAGCACCATTCCCATTGAGACCCTGCCCTTGAAGGCCCCCTGAGCACCCAGGGCCTCCCAGTGTGCTGCTTCAAGCTCCTGCAGTTTTAACCCCTAACCCCTCTCCTTCCCCCTGGCACAGCACTGCCCATCTGCACCCAGAAGCCCCCCACCCTCAGGATGCTCTTGCCATGGAAGGGGGTCTCCCTGTCCTGCAGATGCCACAGGAGCCTTTCAAAGCATCCTGGCACACAGTGCTTAGGCTGTGGAGGCAGGACAGGACAGGACAGGACAGCCAGCCCTGCTCCTGCCGGCTCCCAGCCCCGCTCCAGCCCTGCAGAGCATCCCAGGAGACTGGCGCAGTGGCCAGATGGATCCCTGCTGGGCAGAGGAGGGGGCTGGGGGCAGGCACGGATTTGGATCCCCAACCTCTCCCCTCATCCAAAGAACAACCACAAGCACTTCTGCATTCAGTAGCTGAGAGAGACCGGGAACTCCTCCAGGAAAAGGGATAAGAAAAAAAAAAAAAGCTGGATTTCAAATCAGAGATCTCACTAATCACAGGCAGACTCAGCCCCCCATGCAGCAGAGCATGGGGTAAGCTGGCTACCCAGCCACTGCTCACAATAATTCCAGGGTCAGAGGCTAAGGAGCTGCTGAAATAGCACCATCCACCCTGCAGGGCAGGCAGGGTCCCATTCTGGGGGCCAGAGAAACATCCCCAGCGGGGCTGCACAGCAAGCGTGGCAGCAGGCAGGTGAGGAGGCTCAGTACTTACCCCAGCCAGGAGGAAGAGGACCCAGAGGATCATTGTCAGACGGGGCACCAGACGACTAAAGACAACAGAGAGGGCAAAACACAAAATAAAAACCAGAGCAGAGCACGGACGCCTGGGAAGAGCTGAGTGCAGAGGTGAGTCTGCAGCCCCTGCTCGCCTCCCCTTGGCTCACAGCTCCTGGAGAGCTGGAAAAAAAAAAACCCAACCCCTGCACAAAAAAAAAAAAAAAAAAAAAAAAAAAAAAAAAGCACAAACTAAACTAAACAGAGGCTGGGGGCAGCAGGCTGTGGCACACAGAGGGGGAGCGGGTCAGCACGTCAGGGTCCAGATGTGCCCGGCTGCTCGGCTGCTGCTGGCTGTCCCCACCAGATACACCTCCAGCCTCCTCCAAGAACCACACACAAGAGGGGAAAAAATATCGCAGGCCTTTCCAATGAAATCATTCCCACAAGCCCTGTCCACGCCCAGCGCTTCCTGGCGGGCCCCCCTCCTCCCGGACAGGGCCGGGGTGCTCGCACTGAGCCCACATTCATCCCTGCAGACGGGCGGCTCCGCGCCCCGCAGCCCCCCCGGCAGGTTGGGGGGCCAGGCACAAAGCACCTTTTTTCTTCTTCTTCTTCTTCAGGACAGGCAGAGCCGGTGGCTCTCACCCAGCCTGAACTGGGGGATGCCCTGGGATGGGGGGAGTGGGGCCCCCCTGCCCCCGCGTGGGTGAGCCCCCAGCCCTGGCTGTGCTGAAGGTCCCGGGGGATGGAGGTGCAGGCTGGGGGCTCAGGGGAGGGAGAGCCCTGCCAGTGCTTTTATGGTTAAAATAAATGGTTAAATAAGAAGCACATTGTTACCACTACGGTGTTTTCATTGCACCTCCTGACACGAAGCAGCTGGAGGGGGCCAGGGTCTGGCATCCCAGCTCTCCATGCCGGGACGGGGCTGGGAGTCAGCCTGAGCTGAGGAAATGTCACCCAGAGCCAGGCCTGTCCCTCCCACCCGGGGACAGGGGGCAGCCCCAAATCTACGCTACTGTCTGGGGTGCCAGGCCCCCCCATTGAGACAGGCATCAGCACTCAGGGTACCCCGTGGCAGCCCAGCACCCTGGGACATCCTGGGGCACACTGGGTACAGGTTGGGTACAGTCAGCACCTCTTTGAACTTCATCTTTTCCACCCAAAAAGGTGGGTGGGGGTGTTGATGATGCAGGAGGCTCGGCATGGCACTCTGCCCCCTCCCTGCCTGGCCAGGGACACAGCCCAGCTATGTCCAGAGGCATCACTTCACCATGACCTAAAAACAGACCAATTAAAACTAACAGGGCAGAGAGACCAGAGCCTCGGGCAGGGTCAGGGGACCAGCAGCTCTCCACAGCCCCTGGGCACAACCCAGCACCTCACATCAGCAGCACTCCTGGGTGCAGGGGATGCTGTGTGGCACCGAGGTGAATTTGGGCATCAGTCCCTGGCTGCACCCTGGCCCCCAATGGCCACAGCCTCCCCCTGGCTCCTCATCCTCCTTGCCAAGGGCAGGGGGATGCTGGAGATGGGAGGGCAAGGCAAAGCAGGAAGTCTCTGCAGACAAGGAGGCAGAGCAGGAGCCCTCACTGCTGGCAGCAGAGAGCTTGAAACAAAAAGTACAATCGTTTCATCAGGCTAAATTTGGAGCCTGAGTCCCTCCCTGTGCACTCACAGAGCCCGGCCAGGGCGAGTTGCCCAGAGCTGGAGCAGCTTCAAGGTGGAGACACAAGTGAGGAACAGGCCTGGAGCCCCAAACAGCCTCTGCTGGAAGCCCCCCCAGTGCTCCCCTCCATGGGGGTCCTGTGAACAGTGTGTGGGGGAGCAGAGGCAGCAGAGCCATGGCACAGCCCAGCTCCTGCTGTGAGGATTGGAAGGGCTGGAGAGGTGTCCGGGGAGAGATGGGCAGAGCAGAGCAGCTTCCCACACCCCATCTGTCTCCCAGACACTTCCCAACCTCACTCCCCTCCCAGAGAGCATCCCAGCTCCTCACTGGAGCACAGGCCCTGCACCAGCACCACTGCTGGGACACATCAGCCTGCTGGCTTCCATTGGGAGGAGCTGAATGTTGCTGGGAAGCTGGTCACCCTGCTCTGCCCACCTTCAAATCCACAACTGCCCCACCAGAGCTGCTCAAGTGTGGTCTCTGCCCAGGAGCTATTGCTCTGCTGGGCTGTTGAGAACATTCCTCCAGCAAGGAAATGCAGCTCCTGGGACCAAACCCGGAAAGAGGGAAAGATCCAGAGGAAGCAGAAGGAAGTTCACTGAGCTCAGTAATACTCCCTGCACTCTTGCAGCCCTCACAGTGCCCTGGTACTGTGTACCCTGGGCCTGCAGCTACTGCTGCTGACTCCTGCTACCACCCAGGATCCAACTCACTGTCCTCATCCCAAGGGAGATTTGGGGATGGACAAACTCAGCCCCAAGAGCCTCCCCTCCTGCTGTGGATCAGGCTGCCACAGCTTCCTCAGCATATGCCCAGCTCTGACAGCTTGCAGTGAGTCCTGCAAGCCCTGCAGGCCAGAAGCAAGGTTTGGATGACTGGAGCCAAGGGAGAAAGCAAGTGCCTAGCCATGCTGGCAGTGAAGGGACACCAGGGACAGGCTGATGAAAACACCTCCCACCACCCTTCAGGGCCATGCAAGCTGTTTTATAAAGAGAAAATTACTCCCATGGGGCTCCCTGCACACAGCAGAGGAGCTCAGGGCCTCTCCTGTCCAACCACTGCTCTGCCAAGCCAACAGACCCCAGAGCTCACCCCCACACTCAGGGTCTCCTGGGTCAGTGCTGGTGAGACTGGCAGGAGAGCAGGGTGAGACCCCCACTCCTGCAGCCCCCACCTCTCACCTGGTACAGGAATCTTTGGCTGAACTGCTGCATGGCTCCTTGGAGCTGGTTTCGCTGGGACTGCCACTGCTCATAGTTCCTGACATACTCAGCCGTGGGGCGCTGCCACGTGGTGGTCCGGGTGTTGTGATCCACATAGTAATACCTCCCCCGAGGATCCACACGCTTCTCCCACCTGGGGACACCAGAGGAAGTTGTCACTGTCTGTCCTCAGACAGCTCGGAGGGTCCTGCTGGCAGCAGAGAGAATCCCCAGAGAGGTGGAAGCAGTGAAGACACAGACCATGGTCCTACACTGAGGAACATCCTATATCTGATGGCTGGCCCCGGGGCCCTGGATGTGCAGCAGAGGCTCCAGAATATCCATCTGCTGCCCCAGAATGTGTTGACAGCAGAGTGAGAGGAGTGCTGGGCTGTGTGCCCCTTCCCCCAGCTGCGGTGGCCCAGCAGGAGATCTGTGGTTGAGTTCTGCCCCTTGGAAGCACAGGTGAGAAAAGCAGCTTGTAGTCCACTGAGGGAGAAATAGCCAAGAGCTGCCAGGGCCCAAGGGCCCAGCTATGGAGGCAATGAGTTTTCATTTCACTCTGACACCACAGGCTGACTCCAGACACTTGCTCTGTCTCCTCTCACAAGACAGAGACACCCTTTAACAGAGGGCTCCATTCCCAGTTCCAGCATAACCAACAGTTTCACAGGTGAAGGGGTTCCTTTGTCCAAAAAAAGATTCATCAGAAGGAAATACAAAAGACTAGGAGCTCCTTCCCTAGACACCAGAACTCACACCAGGATGCTCTGAACATCCAAGACAGCTGCCCTCCATTGCAGACAAGGCACTGGGTCAGAGACCCATGCAGGAGGGAAGGAGCACACCTGGGCTACCCACAAATCTACCTTCCTGGTAAAAGAGGGAGGGGGTTCTAACACCAGAGAGATTTTAAGCAGTTGCAGGATGGGAAAGTGGCTGCAGAGCTCACAGCTCAGCTGAAGGCAATGTGTGCCCACAGGAACCTGGAGGCTCCCGTGGAGGAAAACAGCACAGGCTTATATTTCACTTTTCACATGTTGCACTGGTGGTTAAAGCACACTCCTGTCCTTCCAGCCTTGGACAAACTCTGTCTAGAGAACAACAGCTCAGCTGTATCGAGTTCTCTGCTTTGAAGAGCACAAAGAGGTGAGAATTCAACCAGCTTCTGGAAAGCACGTGGTCCCCAGGGATCAGTACAGCCTTTATGACCTGAAGACTGTTTACTCCTGCAAATGAAAGCGTGGGCCTCCTGGACATCAGTTTGGCAGAATGCTTCCTGCAGGTTTCACAGAGCTGAGCAGCTCGTCTCTTGAGCACAAGCAGTCCCCAGTGTGGCTGAGAACAGGAGAGGCCTCTCTAAGAGAGTCCAGGGTCCTGCTCCAGGCTTGGGACACACCAAGCCTGCCTGTTTCTGCCCACCAGGAGCTCAGCCCTCACCTAGAAGCATCTCTTTTTCCAGGTGACATTAAGACAACCCTCTCCCTTTCTTCTGGTGCTTGCTGGTGCCTTTTCCCAGAGGCCCAGCCCTCTGCTCTGCCCACAAGTGGATGTGCTGCTGCTCGAGTGTTCAGTGAGTCCTGTGGACTGTTTGAAAAAACTAATCCTCTAACAGAGGTCAAAAAAGAACCAATCAGAAGGCCTTTTCCTTTTTACAAATGCTGAAAAGACCTTTCTGAGGATACAGGGTGTGCTTTGAGGGCTGTGGACACTTGGTCATCTCACCCCCTTTCTTTTTAGGAATGAAAAAACCTTCCTGCCACCAACCCACCTCTCTCATGTTGGGCAGACTGCCCTGTACAGCTGCTACAAGTCAGTTCAGTATTGCAGACACCAGCTGCCCCCAGAGCCCCTTACCCAGGAGGAAGGGGTCTCTCCCACGTGGTGGTCTTGTTGTTGTGGTCTACATAGTAGACTCTACCATTTGGCAGCTCTCGCTGTTCCCACCTGCAAGAACAAACAAAAAACCATGAGTCCCCTTGCTAGCACAGATTGGGTCCTGGCCGAGGTGGAGCTGAGAGTCTTAAGTCTAAGAGACTTCACAAACACCTTTTTCTACTTTAAATCGTGCCCCAGCAGCCTCCCTAGGAAGCCTGTTTGCATGTGTGCCCATTCGCTCAGACAGCAGCTGTGCAGCCCAGCCTCCCCCCGGATCACTGAGCTGTGAAGAATTAATAATCACCTTATTACCAGGCAAGCCCAGAGAGCTGCATCTGGTGATCAGCCAGCCCACCTCCTCCCATTGCTTAGCTACAGCATTCTAACCTTTACTGAAAATAAAGAATGGCAGCAGGTCCACATGGCAGCTGTTTGCCCTGCTAGATGGGGCCTATCAGACAGGCACTGCAGCAGTCAGCTTTCTGAACAGGCATAACCTGGAGCAGAAATTCCCAGTGTCCTCCAGAAAGTAGGAGGGTTGGCGTAAGATTTCACATAGCATCACTTCTATGTCCTGTGAGTTTCTGATGTAGTTTTTGCTTAGTTTTTCCTAATATATCTCAAAAGGGGAGCCTTTCAGTTTGGGCTGGGGCTGAATTCTCTCCCTGTCAGCCCTCCTGCTCACTGCTGATAGATGCAGCTTCCAAACAAGGCACAGCCACCAGGCACCTGGCTCAGGGGTGGCCCTGAAAGGCAATGGGTATGACAGGGAGGCCTGGCTTTACCTGGCTACACTGCAAACCATTCTGTGCCTTAATTAATTCATGAAAGTACACACCCTGGCAGAGGCAAAAGCTCCATGCTTTCCTGTCAGCTTTTATTCTGTGATAGGGAGAGGTGAGCTGGCAGCTTCTGACAGATGAAGTGTTCTCCTGCCACACTGCTGCTCCCACAGGTCTCCCTCCCAATTCAATCTTCAGCCTCAATTAATCATCACAGAAAGCCCTAGGACATTAATACACCAGCTTCTGCTGTGACAGCAAGGGAATAAATCTGGGCTTGCAGAAAGCAAGCAGCACTTGGGAAGCAGATGTTTTGAGTCCTAATGCCCCATCCCCCTGGCTCACACTGTCCCTGCTCATCCTCAAACCTCCCCAGGGGATGGTGAAGCCACCAAATGGTGACTTCAGCCACAGCCACAGGTTGTGTGGATCACAGTCTTGATGCCACTCTCAAAAGAGACGGGAAGGCATAGACAGGGAGATCTCCAGCCACATTCCCAGGTCCCAGCAGCGTGCCATCAGCCAGGGACATCATGACTAGCCTGAGAAACACCTCTGCCGTGGGCTCTTCTTCACGGGCTTCCCTGCATCTCATCTGTCATCCCACCAGGGATACAGGACAACAGGCTCTTCCTCTGGGGACCCTCAGTTCAGTTCCCCCCCCAGTGCCTGCTGCCACATTGCCACCAGCACGGATGAGCAGTGGTTCAGCCACTGGAGCCCTCACCCACCCGTGCTGCTGCTGCACGCAGGAAGATGTGTGACAGCAGGGACACAGGGAGCCACAGGGCAAAGTGGCAGTGCCTGAGGCAGCCCTGAGGCCAAACAAAACGCCCACCTTGCATCAGAAACCACAGCCCTGTGGCTGCTGCCAGGCAGCATAATGTACAGGCAGCATAATGTTCCTCTTTGTGCGGGCGAGACAGCGCTGCGCTCACCCTCCTGACGGCCTCTGCCCCGCACAGGACCATCACTCAGAGAAATCACACACAGGAGACAGTGGTTCTGTCCCTACTGGTCTACTCGGGAGCCCCTGTGTGAGACCTGGGACCCCATGCCAAAGGTTTTGAGTGCTGCAACCAGCAGCTCACCCGCCACACACACTCCCCAGCCATGCAAGGAAACACTCTGCCCAAGCCAGGAGGATGTGAAGGAGGTTCTGGGCACTGTCAAGGGTGAAATTATTCATAACACCTTCCAGCACCCTCCAGGCCCTTGAACAGACTCCTGGTTGTGTGAGAGATGCCATTGTGCCCACCACATCTGCTACAGATGTTCAGAGACAGCTATCTGAGCAGAATTAAAAGCTCAGGATCCCCAGGTGAACCTGACTGCTCCAGACCCTGTCTGCTCACAGCCCAGCTGGGGCTCAGCACACCCACCAGCATGCAGCTTGGAGAGGCTGCCACCCCTCCAGAGGCTGAAGGGAAGCTGAGTGTGAGTGCTCCCCATGCTCCCACAGAAGAAAGAAGACTCTTGGAGAACAATGCAGGACTCCTGGAGAAAGCAGGAGGGACACCACGGCTCTGTACCTCTTCAGTGCCAGAGCAAGGGGCAGCTCTGCAGGGAATGTTACTCCTGCAAGCAGCAAAACAAGGGCCATCACCCACAGGCTCTGGAGTGCTCTGTGCAGCCATCCCAGTGGGAGCTGGGCCAGCGAGGAGCTATCCTGCAGAGCATGCTGCTGCCACAGCTGAAGTGCCCTGGTTTTCTCTGCACCCCTCCTGCACCAGCCCAGCTGCATCCCTACCTCCCACCCGGGGCCCCAAACCACTGGCAGAACCAACACCTCGGTGTGGTGAGCCAGCCAAAACTCAGCCACCCTAGATCAGGTCCCAAGAGTTCCCCAGAAGCTCATTTACACCACCCCAGGGCCACAGTGTTGTGTACAGTCCCTCTTCAGTAAATTCACATTTGTGCAAATCCCTGTTAGCACAGAACCTGGTCTGGCAGCTCTCAGGACAGGGCTCACACCATGGAGACCTCAACAGATTCAATTCCCTGCTCTCCTTCACCTGGGAAGACCTTGGTACTTGGACTCCACATGAGCAGGCAGGTCAGCTGCTACCCAAACCAGTCCAATATGTAGCTCAGTCATACTCCAGAGGGTTGCTGCCCTCTCCCCTCCTACAGACCCTATGGGTGGGACAAGGAGAGACACACTGGCAAGGTGTTAACCAAAAGTCTCCAAAGATCCAAATTCCACAAGCTCAGCCTGAAGGACATCTCACTATCCCTCTACTGCTCTTCTCCAGACATCTCCCCAGGCACAACTGTTTTATCTACCTCCCCTCTCCATCATCCACAGCTTCCTGGTGTGTGAGCACAGGACAATGGTCACCTTTCCACCTGGCTAGACCAGGTAAATACAACTGGAGTGTCTTGGAAAGCAGCAGTTGCCACCTCTCCAGGTCTCCAGAAACCCTCTTGTTGGGACACCCATGGGCTCCTCTCCACCACAGGAAAGAAACAACAGCAGTTTCCACCTGGGGCCACGCAGAGGTGGGGAAAAGGAGGCCTTCAGTCTACCTGGTAGGAGCAGAAAGGGGCATAAGCTCTGGCTGGAATAAAGACCTTTTCAGAGCACTGGACTTTTCCAGCTGCCTGGAAACAGGAAGCACTCAGTCCGGAGAACAGAAACCCTCACACACCCTGCATAAAGGCACACTGAGCCGTTAACCCTAATTACCTGTGACTGACACACCAGCGAGGCCCTGACCTTCCAGGCATCGCCTCAGCCAAAGGAAAATAAACAGCTCCCTTCATAGGAAACACAAGACATTTTCAATGCCCCCCTCTCACCACTCTGCACTTTCAGTCCAGAATTAAAGGTGTCTGAAACACAAGGGGAGACTAACCCAGCTGCAGCTGGGAGGGGGGCTGAGCCCAGAGCCTGCCCACCAACCCCCCAAGAGCCAGCAAGCCTCCTGGCACAGCCCAGCATGCCCCAGTCTCCTCCCAACCCCTTCCTCCCATCACACAGAAAGCAATAGGCACAGCTAGGTGAGGGTACTGCCCAACTCCCCCCCAGCAGCAACCAATACCTCCACAGTATCCCTGGAGGGCATGCCAGTCCCCCTCTGGAAATCCCCATTCGCTCACTGATGTATCTTCCTCTGACTGATTCCCTGGGCAGCCCCAGGAGAGCAGAGAACTCAGCTGCTCCTCTGCACTCTGCAGACATGATTCACTGCGTATCACCCAGAGACCTGCAGGATCACCCCGGCCCAGAGGAGGAGGGACAGCCACAACAGGATCAGAGTAGGGAGGACAGGCAGTGCCAGGGCAATGGGGACACAAGGATCCCTGACAGCAGCCTCCAGGCTCCCTCTGCTCTGCTCAGCACCATTAATTCCATCAGCTCCCAGTGTAGCACAGGCCCCTCGTTCAAACATCTCCTTCTTCCAGCACACAGCGGTGCCCCAGGTTGCTCGTGTCTGGAGCCAAAAGCCAAGGAAAGGCTCAGACAGATAGCAGAGCTTACCCGGGGGGCAGAGCATCCAGGGCTGGCACCGCTGCCCGTGCCGGTGGGGTGCTGGAGCCAGGGGCTGCCTCCTCTGCCTCTCCAGAGCTGGGCAGGGCAGGAGTGGTGGTGCCATCAGCCACAGGCACCGCTGCCGGTGTCGGTAGAGTTGCTCCTGCTGCTGGGCTCTCCTCCTCAGTGTCTGCAGAACCCACTGCATCTCCATTCACTGCGAAGGGAGAGATGTTAGCACCCAGAAAGGGTAACAGGGACCTGGGTGATCTGCAGCACCCACGCAGCCCCGGTGCAGAGCATGTGGTGGGCACTGTGCTTCCACCCAAGCACTGGACTCACGGTGCTCCCAGCCTGCAGCCAGGGCAGCACCTCCTTCACTCAGCAGCCAGCTCCCCCTGGGAACCCCTTCTCCTGGGACAAAAGCAGTGAGTACTTTGCATTTGCACTCAGTGTCTCTTCTGCCCCTTGCAAGCATGCTGCCTGCCTGACAGGAATTCAGCAGAACCTCAGGAAGGGCTGGCACAGTGTGGGTCCCCCTCAGGCAGAGGGATGCTCAGGCTCAGCATGCCAGTTGCACTGATCAGAGCTAAACATGGCTGGAGACTACTGAACTTTTGGAAAACGGAAGGGGAAGATACAGAGCAACGTAAAACTACAAAGAAAAAATATGAGAAGGAAAATGCAGACCCAAAAAGTGGAAGGGAATTTGGTTGACAAGTATTTTTTTTAGATAGCCAAAAACTGAGACTTGGCAGGCCAGCATGGGGTAACTTCTGCTACAAGGGCTGTTTTAGAAGAGCCAAGAATGTTGTGCCAGTCTTCAAAAGGAACATGCAGGAGGATCCAGGTAACTACACTGTGATAAGTTTAACCTCAGTCCTAGACAAAGCAAGGGAAAAGCTGATCCAAAGTTCACCTGATAAGGAAGGGCTCCATGGGGAACACAGGCAGGGCTAAGCAACGTGGGTGTGAAAAAACCACACCATGAAATAATCTCTTTTTACAGTCAGATAAAATTGCAGCTGTGAGTGACACGAGGTGAGGACATTCTTGTAACAGTCTGATCAAAAAAAAATGGTAACATCACCAAAGTGCACCCGAGTGAAGAGGATGGTTTCTAGAGGTGTTCCACAGAACACAAGACAAGGTGTCCACCACTAACCCCACCATGTCCCCATCCTCAAGAGTAAAATCATCCCAAATGAGACTTGCAGGAGACACAGAGGTTGGTGAGTGGTAAACAGTGACAAGCACTGCTCAGTCATAAAACCACTGAGGAGGCTGGGGCCAGGCCAACAAAATGTGCTTTAAACAAACTCGAGACAAGAAGCCAAGCTGTACCCAGGAAGAAAAACTCTGTTGACAGCCCAAGGGAACACCCCCCATACAGTGAGGAGGCTGGGAAAGGCTAGGTGGGCACAGGGGATGGTACGTGGTGCTCACTCACAGTGCAGCTGCACCAAAACAGCAGAGATGAGCCACAGCCCCCAGCAGGAGAGCTCAGACCAGGAGCAACAGCTGAAAGGCAGCATTTCCCATGAGCCTTCCACTCCCCCATCTCCCTCCCAAATGGGGCTTGGCAAAAATGAAATTGCATTGCTCCAGGTCTTCCAAAGAAACAAACAAAAAGAAAATCTTCCTCTGGTGTTGAAACATTTCCTTCTACCTGCTCTGCTTCTGCTTCCCAGCCTCAGATAAAAGCAAAACAAACAATGAGGCTGCCTGCAAGAGCAGTGCAGGGAAGCAGGAGATGCCACACTGCTTGGCCAGCTCCACGAGAGCCAGAGAAGGACCACAGATAAATCACTTGTAGCTCCACAGGTCCCCGTCCCCACTCGACAAGGTATTGATGGCTTTGTGGGGACAAACCTAAGAAAGACAAAAGAAACCCTTAAAGAATCAGCCCCCTTGTGAGAGGTGGGTTTGTGCCTCCCCTGATGCTGGATTGACAGCTCCTTCTCCCTGCTTTTGTGGGGCAAAGAACTCAAAAACATTTTCCCAGAAGACTGATGGGCAAAGTCAGCTGAACACTCCCAACCCCCAGAAAAGTCCACTCAGCTGTGGTGACTGTCCTCCTCACTGTGGCATCAGTTACATTACTGTCCCAGTATCCTTTAAGAAACCAGAAACTGGATGCAGCATTTTTGTCAGGAAGACCCCAGAGAGGAGCCACAGAAATTACTCCTGATAGGCAGTAGAGAAGCAGTGCACTCTGTGGAGCTGCTCCAACCAAAAAAACAAACAAAAAGAAAAGTTCCCAGGCACCACAAGATCCATCATCTTTGCAGAATTTCCTTTTCTCCCAGGGAACCCATCCCCACCCTCTCCCCTCCCCAGCAGTGCAGGCTCACCCGTGCCATTGGCCATGCCCAGGTGCTGTGTGCTCTTGCCCGGCTGCCGGTGCCGGCTCCTGGCGCTGGGACTTTGCTCTCCGCTCCCGGTGCTCTGCCTGACCACCCCATCTGCATGTCGGTGTGTCCTGCACGGAAACAAACACGGGAGAGGTGAGACACACCACACACCTGACAACCAGAACCCTGCTCCTGCCCTTCTGCCTCGGTCGTGAGCCTCCAGGTGAGGAAGGTGCAGTGTCCCTGCTGCAGGGACAGAGGGAGAGCTGTGGGATCTGGCCAAGGAGGGAACCAGCAGCTGGGGGAAACGGGAGCTCAGATCATGGCACAGGTTGTGAGAGGCTCAGGTGGGGCTGCTCCATCTCTATGGGGAGTTTCTCTTTGGGCCACGCTGGAGCTCCCTTGCTGCCATGGCCCCCAGGCAAACACTTCTCTGACCACCCTGTCCCCTGAGACAGCCCAAAGGCCTTCAGGCAAAGGCTGAGTTTTCAGGTGGAAAGATGCCTGGTGACTGCTGCAGATGGGGAGAGGGACAGGGCAGGGTGGGAGGGGGATGAGCAAAGGCAGAGCCCAGCCACCTCCACCCAGGATCCCAGCCCAGGGCAGTGACCCCAGAGGGTGAGGAACGCAGGGATTAGGAAGTCAGTTTGTCCCAGCCAAGTTCTACCCTTAAAAGGGCAAAACCCACAAACTGTCCCCACATCTCAGGGCTGGGGCTGGGAGGGGACAGCAGCTTGGCAGCAACAAGGCACAGCAGCAGTGATGCCACCCTCACCAGCTCCAGCAAACCCTCAGTTCCTCCCACTTGCTCCAAAGCTGCTCTCCTTGGGGAGCAGCCCCTGAGAGCAGGCACAGCAAGGGCTGGGGTGGGGAAGAGACATGGAAAAGCAGGAGATGGTTGTTGAAAATAGATCAGATAACAGCCTTGGGCAGAGCAGCCCTCAAGGAGGAGCTGCTGTGGCCACTCCAACCAGCCATGGACCTTCTCAGGAAGATAAGCCCCACACAGGGACTCCCTGAGGCACTCCTCAAATGGTGAACTCACCACAGAAACCCCAGCTATCCCCAGGACCTCATTATATGCTGGTTTGCTTTGGCCACCAGCACCTGGGGACCCGGAGCATCTCTGGCCATGAAATGGACCCCCCAGTGGTGAGGTGAAGGTTGCCCCTCACTGCCCCAGCACAGGGCTCAGCAGGGGACACCAGCACCACAGACCTCCCAAAAGTTGGCCAGAACCCACAACCCCACATTGACCCCAGAGTGAGGCCAGCACAGCCCCCAGAGCCCCAGCTGGAGGGGAGTGGGCAGGTGGCACCAGCAGACCAGCAGTGGGGCACGGCAGGGATCTGGTCCCTGCCCTTAGCACAGATGAGCTCAGCGCTGCTCAGAGTTTTTAGAAACCAAAACAGGATGTTTCCAGGCTGCCAGCCGGCCGCACAGGGTTACCAGCCCTGAATTAGCTGCCCAGCCCAGCCCTCCCACGAGTGCTCCCATCTGGGCATTGTCTTTTAATAGACTCCTGGAAACAAACCCCACGAGGCCACGTGAGCACAGGGGGCTGGGAAGGGGCTCTTAAAAATAGGAACCAGGAGAAAACAAACCACAGCCTCCTGTGCCCAGGCTGGGGACAGCCCACCTTCCAGCCCACATCCCCTGTCCACCACCTCGGGTGGCTGCTCCACCATGTGCTCTGCCCCATTGCTCCTCCCGGGCTGCAGGCAGAGGGAGCAGTGATGCTGAGAGGGGTCAGGCAGGGTGACATGAGACATCTGAATCCCTCCCTTCTACCAGGGCTGAGCCCCTGTGCTGCAAGGGCTGCCATGGGCCTCAGGCATGACACCCAGAACAGCCATCTCCTCCTCCTGGGGTGGCCAGAGGTCCTGGCAGGAGATGCCAGCAGAGGTGGCAGCACCAGTCCCAGACCAGACCACAAACCCTGAACCTCATTTATATGTTACACTTTCCAGCAGACCCCAGACCCACCTCACAGGTTGTTCTCCAAGGCCCTGAGCAGCACCACAGCCCCTCTGGGGCAGCAGGCAGCCCTGCCTGCTCTGTCCTGGCCACTCCAGGGCTGTGTCACACCAGGAGCCACGTCCCTGGGGACATCCCAATGCTCCGTGTGGGGATTTGCTGAGCAAGGGGTCCCATGAAGAGAGATGAGTGACCTGGGGGAGCATCTCCCACCTGCCCTCAGGGATGCTCATGCCTGTCTCTAGCTGAGCTTTGGGACATCACACAGAGAAAGCAAAGCACTGAAGAAGTCACCAGAGCTTGCATGAGCTCGTGGCAGGTGACAGCATGCTCAATCCCACCACAGCCTCTCCTCAGGGTGACCCTACACTCCTGGCTGTCAGAGGAGACCCCCTTGGCCATCACAGTACAAATGAGAATTGGGGCACCCAGGGCACCAGCTCTCAGCCAGGGACCTCTGGGCTCTGTTTTCTCTCTGCACAGAGGGCTGTGGAATTTCACACCCCGTCACCAAGATTAGCAGCAAATCCCAAGAGGACATTTGTTCAGGAGAAGAAAAAGAAGCCCTGACCAAGCAGTTTCCCTTGAGGGGACAGTGTAGGAATAGCTGAGGAGCAAAGAATGACCCTTTTCTTTCCATCCTGCCTGCAAGCGGGTTTGCCAGCATCCATCACCAAGCCCATGAAAATAAACACAGCTCTGCATATAAACAGAGCAAACATCAAACAGCATTCCCAAGCCCAAAGGGCCCACACTCCTCTCTGGAGAAGGCAGCTGCCTCCGTGGTGAGCACGTATAGCAACAAACTGAGGAGTTATGTCCAGAACAACCCTGAACTCAGGTGAGCTTAGGATGAACTGGAAATCAGCAAGGATGCTTCCTGTGCCAGAGTGACTGCAAGCACACCTGAAGGTCTCTGAAGGTCTCCAGCAGAACTACTGGTCAGTTATCACCACGTGTATCTCACACACTCACAGGTCCAGGCAACACCAGGAGCAGAACCAAGGCAGTCAGGAACCAGAAGTAAACAGACACAGCGAGTCACCAGGCTGAGCTTCCCAAACTAGAATTTTCTTTGCAGGCTTTCCACTGCCTCCTCACAGCTGCCAAGTGGCTGCAAAGTCCAGCTCAGGACACTGAGCACCCCTGACAAGGCTTTACCACCTGGGCAGCAGGAATCAAGAGGAGTAATCACAACAAAAAGGGACAAACTGGTCAGCAATCTGCTTCTAAAATCCCATCCCACCCCTTCCTCAGGTGGGTGATCAATCAACATACAGTGTGGAAGGAAGGACAGGGTCACTTTTTAGAACCAAAACCACTTCTCTCCTTCTCTCATGTGCCCAGCAGATGAAGGAGCAGAAGAGATGGAGGTGTGAGGCTGGTGCTGAGAGCCTGGGGCAGGCAGAACCTCTCATTAGGCTGCAGGTACCCTCACCACCAGAACACTTCTATCCAGAACATCTGTATAGGCTGCTGGGCCACTGCCATGCTTTGGAAATATAAATAGGTGTTGAATTCAACTCCATGTTGACAGTGTGACACGTCCCTCAACAACCACAGCTCCAAAAGGAGCAGCACTGCAGCCCAGCGAGAAGGCAGGGGAGGGCAGGGTGCCAGGCACAGGATGGACTGCTGCCCAAGCATCTCATTTCCTTTGTAAGCAGCTGTTCTTTCCCTGCAGCTCTTCCTCTTCTGCTCTCCCTGGACCTTTGGAAGCATCCCCCTGTGACCATTGTCACTGTGCTTCCCAGCCTGGCCCAGCACCTGGCCAGGGCTGTGCTCAGAGGGTCCCTGGAGCCCCTGTTGGAAAGACTCCCTGCAGCCCAGCCCTCTGCCTGGTCACCTCCCTGGCAGAACATTCCCTGCCAGAAGAGCAACTGGGGGAAACTGTCTGGGCTGTCACAGACCTGGCACATCTTGAGAAACAAACAGCTTGGGAGAGGCTCAGGTATGGCCACCTCCCACATCTGCTGTCCTCCAGGAGCTCAGTCAGTGCACCCCTGCTCCCCACCTCCTGCTCCCGCTTTCCTGAGGGAGATCTGGAGTAGGATCACTGCACACGGATGATCCAGACACTTCTCAGCTGCCTCAGGGCCACAGCATCCACCCAGGAATGAAGTGACAGGTGCTGCCAGCTCAGGACCTTACCTTGGTCTGCCTCCAAAGCAGTTTGTACTGGGAGGCTGCTGCCTGCTCTCCGTGGCACCTGCCATGCTGCTGGGGTCTCGTCCAGACACCTGGGACCCTGAATGGGTGGAGAGAAAGCCAGGGAAGAAAATGACTGAGGCATCTACTACTTTCTAGCCTCTTTCCTTCCCTCCCTCCTGTCAACACTCCTGCTCCTGTCCCACAGGAGCCCATGAGCAAGCCTGGAACTGGGGTGGGCAGGGGCTGGAGCTCACCTGGGGGAGCAGGAGCTGCTGCCAGCAGGGCAGGGGTGGGGGGACTCAGCCCCACACCTCTCCCTGTGGGCAGGCAGAGCTGGGCAGCACTCACCCTCTGTCACAGCACTGCCATTAGGCAGGGATCCCAGATCAACAGCAGGACCGTCCAGGAAAATCGTCAGCTCTCCGACGGAGACAACGCTGCCTTTGTTCTCTGTCTGCAGGTCCAGGGTCAGTTGCCTGTTCTCCACTGTAGGACATGGAGAAAGAGACCAAGCAGTCACCACTGGGGATTGCCAGCCCTGATGGAAGATGGGTCCACCACCCCAGATCCCCTGTGGGATGGGACAGCATCACCCTGGGCCCCTCCACACCTCCCCACAGCCACAGAGGACAATGCTCCCTCGGGGCCAGTTGCCCCAGTGAGCACCACTGGTGCTGGCCCCACACCTCCAAATACCTGCCAGCATCACCAGAGGACACCAAACAGTCCCACCACCAGCTCCTGAGAAGACCCTCCTTCACCAGCCACTGCTCACAGAGCAGGGTCCCTCCTCCCCTTACCCGGGGCTGCTGCCACACAGCCTGGAGCACCACTGCCCACAGATCCAGAACCAGGTGAGATGGTGGCAGGAAAGCTGAGGGATTTCACTTGACACAACACATGGGGCAAGAGAGGTCCTGTATGACCATCAGCAAGTGCCTGGGACATGAAGCAGGCCGATGGCTACACATCCAGCATTGCCTGGCCTGCTGCAGAGGAGCAAACAAACCTTTCAGAATCAGGGGTATCCTCAGGGCACCTGGAGAAGCCAGCTGAGCAGCAAGGCAAGCCTCAGGCACGTCCCTCCATCCTCATCCCCATGTACCACTTCCACTGGCTGCAGCCAGCATGAGGGGCTGTCCCCAGACACCAGGGAACACTGCCATCAGACTGGCCCCACAGAACCTTCTGGAGAGGTGCTCACAAACACCTCAACTGCAGAGCCAGGTCCCCACGGGGGAGGGGAGACCCCCAGAGCCCCCAGGGGCAGGCTGGGCTCTCACACTGCTGCAGCAACGCCTGCAGGAGCCAGCAGGAGTGAAACACCCAGATCCACCACAGAGGGACAGAAAAACTTGGCTGTGCCAGCCTGGGACAACAGCCCAGACACTTCCTGACTCATTTGCCCAAATAACATTTTTGTTTTACCCAGATTGCTCATGACACAACAGCACCATTTTTTAGCAACCTGCTTTGTCCCAGCACGCTGTGGGGATGGGGTGAGGAGGTACCTGCCAGCAGGAGCAGGATGGGAACACTCCCCACGGACCCCTCGTCTCACCGCTGGCTCTGGGGTGAGAGACACTGGATGGAGACCAACTTATTACCCACCTCTCACCACACACAGGGCTCTGCTCAGCCCAGTCTCACCCACCTGCCTAACCGGGGAACAGACCCCTCACAAACTGTTTTAGGAGCTCAAGACAGTAGATGCCACTGAGCATTGCCAAAAAAACAAACCAAACCAAACCAAACCACCAAAAAACAAAACAAAACAAAACACAAAAAACCCACAACAACAAAATAAACCACCAAAGCCCCCAAGAAAACAGAACAAATCCAGACCCTGTTTCTCCCTGGCTGCTCCAAGCCATAGGAATCTGTGTTTTCCCCCCACCACGTGGCAGCCGTGCCGCACGCTCCGGGGGTCCCCTCATCCCCCTCTGGGAGCACCCCAGGCCGAGCCCACCGCTCCCCCCCGAGCTGCACAAGCACTCATTGTGCTGGTGGCTGTGCAGCAGCAAAGACAAGGTGTCTCCATGTGGAGGATGTGAACATGAACCTCCCAGCCGGCTTCCTTCTCCCCCTCTCCAACCCCTTCAGCTTTTTTAAAGAAAATAAACACCAGCAGAACCTTCCATTCACTGTCCCAGCCCAGCACGCGGGAGGCACAAAGGGACATTGCTGCTGCACCAACAGAGGGTCCCCTCAATGCCCCAGCACAAAGGCTGCCTGTGTCCCGCCGGCAGCCAGAATGTCAGAGGGATTATTATTATTTTGGGAGGGGGTCGGGGGGCGTGATTTGGTCCTGAATAAGGTCTCAGTTCAGCCACTTCCAGCGCCCCGCGCGCGGCATCAGAGCTCCCATTTAGCAGAGGTGAGCTGGAATTCCCACCCAGCCCATTAAGGGGATTTACGATTCCACGAAGCCGGGCTGGCAGCAGCCAGCATGATAACAGCCCCGGGCTCAGCCCCAGCCCCCAGGACCCCCAGGAACCACACACATCTGACACCCCTGGGCACCAGAGAGCTGCCAAGGGGAGGAGGCAGCCCCCTGCCTCTCCCTGGGCTGAGTGGCTCCATCTTTGCACACACAGCCAGAGGTTTCCAGGCAGACAGTGCCTCCCACCCTCTCAGCTCTCCAAGCCCCCTCTGCACAGTCCCCCTGGGTGTGAGAGGTGGTTTCCACTCAAATGGCTCCACACGATCAGAGCTCTTACCCCATCACCCCTCGGGAGCAGCCAGCACTGCCCCTCTCCCCAGCAAGACACCCAGATCCTCTGATGTACCCTGGAAACCACTGCTCCAAGCCAGCAACCCATCAGCCCACAGGAGCACCAAATCCCAGAGCCCTGTCCTGAAAGCCCCCTGACATGAGACAGGAAAAGCAGGGTAGAAAATAACATCAGTGGGGCCATCCTCAGCCCTGGGGGGGGAGCAACAACCTGTGGCAGCTTACCCCAGGGCCTTGGGGTCCCACAGCCCCCCAGAGCTCAGGCTTCTGGGCAAGCAGCACCCTTGCAGCACCCACCTCAGCAAGTGAAGATTTGCTTCACCTTTGTGCAAAGCTGCAGATGAAGGGAAGACCCAACCCTGTGGCCACAGGCCCTTTGGGAAGAAGCAGGGAGGAAGTCTGATCTTCCACGTCCACCCCAAACCCAGGGAGGAACCCAGACTGCTGAGGGACAGTCTTCACTGTCCCAGGTACAATGCAAACGTCTCCCCAGGCAGTGGGGAGCTTTGCCCCTGCTGCTGGCCCAGTGTCTGTTACCACAGCTTAGAGACAATTGTGTCCCACTCCATTTATCTAACAGGGAGGGCCAGGAAGACTTCAGGTTTCCTTCCTCTGAACCTTCACAGCCCTGAGAAGGAAGACAGAGTGGGGAGCGACTCAAGAGGCCTGCTGCTTCAGAGCAGGGGCAGCTCTCTGTCTGTCTGTCTGTCTGTCTGTCTGCAGAACACCCTGCCAGGGCAGGCAGGACTAGACCCTGTGGGCCTGACCTCCTCTGGTGGCTGGGGACAGGGTGGCCTGGAGATGGCTGAGGGGTGAGGAGAGCTCTGGGGGTCACAGCTGGCTCTGCAGGACACCTGGAATGTGACATGGAGGTGACACCAAGGCAGGGACAGCCTGACCCCGCTGTGACTTGCTTGTTTGACCACTTTGATAACACCAGGGCCAGCTGCAGAGCCACCAGCTGTCACAGCTGCCAGTCTGAGCTTTCACCTTCATAACTCCTCACCAAAAGCTGTTGGTGCTGGGCCGTGCACCAGCACCCCTTGGGCACCCCATCCCCAATGGGGGGGCAGGGCTGCAGCTTCCCAGCGGTTTGGGGCCTTGCTGCTGCCTCCTTGGAGGGTCCTGCCAGGCTGCAAGGCTCCAGCAGCAGGGGAAAAAAAACCCTGGAGGAGCTGTGAAACCCGGGAGTGTGGTGCCACTGCAGAAACAGAGCCTGTTGGTGTCACCTGCAGCCCCAGCAGCCAGGCTGACACTGCTGCACGCTGCAGGACCAGCAAAAACCAGTGAGGCCCTGTGCCAGCTCCCAGGCAGACCACGGGGGGGGACAACCCTCCTGCCTGGTGGGTGAGGAGCCCCCGGAGCCTGGGAACAAAGAGGTGCCTCTGGAGCAGGCTGCAGAGGGGGCCAGGGCTGGGGGCTGTGCCATTACAGCAAATTAGCTGTTTCACAGGAGCCCTGGGAGCTGCTCAGCTCCATGGAAAGCTCCAGCTCATTTTCCATGATTGAGCCCATGCTTACCCACCTCCCTGCCTCCCTGGCCAATCCCCTCCGAAAGGAGGAGGCTGCTGCCTGCCAGGAGAGGCCCTGGAGGTGCCTGCCAAGGCAGTGGGAAGAGCAGCCAGCCCAGCAGCAAGGGGCTGGACCCGCCCAGAGCAGCACCTCCTGTCCCACAGCTCGGGCTGCTGGGTCCACCAGGCTCTCCCCACCTTCCTGGGAGCTCAGGCCTGACTGGGCTTAAACTTGAGCTTTTTTCCAGGCTCCAGGTCTCAAAGCCAAGACTCTTCCACCTGAAGCAAGGCATGCTTGGCAGGAGAGCTGACAGAAAGAACAGGAGGAGCTCCAGTGTCTTCCTGGCACACACTGCCACAGAGCTGCCAGCAGTGAGACACCACCCCTGCCCAAAATCCCTGCCCCAGACCCCCACCCCTGCCCAAAAGCAGGGCAACCAGAACCATTCTTCTGCACCAAGGAGAACAACTAGAGGAACATAAACCAAAGGCCAAAACTACACTCACGTATGTGTAACTTACAGAAAACCTCACCAAAACTACCACAAACCCAAACAAGCAAAAGAGGGTCTGCAGGGCAAGCTCTGCAGCTTTAAGAGTCCTCCCTCCTGGCTCAGGGTGTCAGGGAAAAATCTGACACGTTCTTTCTGGTGGAAGTTAACAGACAAGCTGGAACAGCCAGTTGCCTTTTCCATTCATTTTCCACACAGCCCCCTGGGACTCCTGCCCGCAGGCTGCCTGACAGCCCCAGTGACAAGCAGCCCAGCCCTCTAGCTGCCCAGGGTGCACACTCAGCTCCTGGGGGGCTCTGTGAGGTGACAGAAGCAGCAGAGTTCCCTGCCCTGGCAGGACAAGGTGCCACCACGGGGACACTGCTATGGTTTGGTACCCCAGAGCTGGCAGTCCAAGGGGGGTGGCTCAGAGGAGAGCCTGGCCCACCCCGTGGGGTGCAGGAGGGCTCTCTCCCTGCTCAATACCTCCTCTGTCTCCCACACACAGCAGCCAGAGCTTTGCTTGGAAAACACAGGGCAAGCCTCTCCCAGCCCCGTGCAGCCAGGCCCTGAATGGCTGCCTTTCTTTGGTGGCTGCTGTCACGAGCCACACTCTGGTGACCACAGAGAGCTGAGGGCTCCGAGCTGTGGCACCCTGGCTGCTGCAGACATGGCTAACGCCAGGCCCTGGCCAGCCCTGGCCACACAATGGCCCCTTGTTCCCTCACAGGGTGGTGGCCCCATTGCATGCCCACGGGGCAGGCAGGAGGCTGCAGAGCTCAGGCCCCATCCCGGGCCCCCCCAGCCCCCCCGGTACCTACATTTCCCTCCGCCCTGCAGGAGGCTGCCCAGCCCCAGGGAGGCAGCGCCCAGCAGCTCGTTCCGCAGGGTATGGCAGCTCCACACCTTCAGCTCCAGGTGGCTCTGGGCTGTGACGTTCCTGCAGGGACCAGAGAAGGGGATCATCACCCTGGGCTGCCCCCTGCTCGGGGAGCAGGCAGGACCAGGCCCACCAAGCCCAGGGAGCAGAGGGCAAGGGAATGACTGGAGACCCCCCCAGCCTGGCTGTGCCTGGCAGCCCGGGGGACAAAGATCTCTGAGACCTGAGTGGTGCCAGAGGGGGGCACAGGGGGGACAGCCCCAACACCAGCCCCACCCCGGGGACTGCTGGAGACTCACAGGGTGAGGGTCTCGTTCCACAGCAGCTCAGAGCTCCCCATCTGCTTCCCGGTCTTCCTGGTCTCTCCGGGCAGCCCGTCGGCCACCACCTCCACGCAGCAGCTGAGCCGTGAGGAGCGGCTGGGAGCCTTGGGCCTCACCGACACCACTGGGCAGGGGACAGGAGGGGGTCAGGGCAGACCTGACACACCCCACAGACACCCTCCCTGGTGCCAGCAGGGACCTGGGAGCCCAGCTGCAGGGGGGAGAGGGGGAGCAGGACGCAGCTCTGGTGGCAGCAGCGACCAGACCCCGGGCACCCCCTGTCCCCAGCTTCACCCGCGCCTCGGCCCCTCAACGGAACGCTGCAGGAGAGCCACAGCCCCAGGGCAGGGCCTGGGGACAAGAGGGGGCTGTGCCAGCAGGGGCAGAGCGGGGAGGCGGCTCCGGGGGACGGGAGCCATCTCGCGGCCACCGAGCCGTGTCCCGACAGCAGCAGAACCGGCACGGCCCGGCCCGTGGGGAACGGGGCAGTGCTGGGCACCCCCAGCTCCCAGCGGGGTGCAGGCAGGGCCCCCGAAATCCACCTTCCCCCCCGCAGGGCTCCATGGAGGCTGCAGGACCCACCTTTCACTGAGAGCTGGGACTTCTCAGAGGGCAGCCCAGCCCTCCTGCTGGAGCTGGAGCTGGCAGCAGCCATGGCATCACCCCCGGCTGGAAGCAGAGACAGAGGAGACACCTCAGCACCGCAGCCGAGCTCCCTCCTCCCGGGACAGGACATCACAGGCACCAGCAACGCTGCACCCGAGGGACAGACCCACAGGAGTGTCCCTGCCCGTGGGGGGGATGGAACCAGCTCATCTTCACGGCCCCTCACCCCCTCTGAACACACACGGATCACCCTGCCCAGACCCCCCCTTCCCCTTCCCCGCTCACCGGTCCCACGCGTGGTGCTTCCCCCCGGCCCCTCGCCGCACTCAGCACCGGGGAGCCGGGCAGGGCAGAGGCTGCAGCNAAGGCATGCTTGGCAGGAGAGCTGACAGAAAGAACAGGAGGAGCTCCAGTGTCTTCCTGGCACACACTGCCACAGAGCTGCCAGCAGTGAGACACCACCCCTGCCCAAAATCCCTGCCCCAGACCCCCACCCCTGCCCAAAAGCAGGGCAACCAGAACCATTCTTCTGCACCAAGGAGAACAACTAGAGGAACATAAACCAAAGGCCAAAACTACACTCACGTATGTGTAACTTACAGAAAACCTCACCAAAACTACCACAAACCCAAACAAGCAAAAGAGGGTCTGCAGGGCAAGCTCTGCAGCTTTAAGAGTCCTCCCTCCTGGCTCAGGGTGTCAGGGAAAAATCTGACACGTTCTTTCTGGTGGAAGTTAACAGACAAGCTGGAACAGCCAGTTGCCTTTTCCATTCATTTTCCACACAGCCCCCTGGGACTCCTGCTCATGAAAGAGCTGATTGTGCCCTGCACAGGAGCAGGCAGGTAGGGCGGGAGCAGCAGCGGCTCCTGGAGCCCAGCAAGACACCACATCCACACAGCTTGGGAAGAAAAAGCTCCAGGGGAGGGTGCCCAGGGGCAGAGACCCCCCCGCAGGCTGCCTGACAGCCCCAGTGACAAGCAGCCCAGCCCTCTAGCTGCACACTCAGCTCCTGGGGGGCTCTGTGAGGTGACAGAAGCAGCAGAGTTCCCTGCCCTGGCAGGACAAGGTGCCACCACGGGGACACTGCTATGGTTTGGTACCCCAGAGCTGGCAGTCCAAGGGGGGTGGCTCAGAGGAGAGCCTGGCCCACCCCGTGGGGTGCAGGAGGGCTCTCTCCCTGCTCAATACCTCCTCTGTCTCCCACACACAGCAGCCAGAGCTTTGCTTGGAAAACACAGAGCAAGCCTCTCCCAGCCCCGTGCAGCCAGGCCCTGAATGGCTGCCTTTCTTTGGTGGCTGCTGTCACGAGCCACACTCTGGTGACCACAGAGAGCTGAGGGCTCCGAGCTGTGGCACCCTGGCTGCTGCAGACATGGCTAACGCCAGGCCCTGGCCAGCCCTGGCCACACAATGGCCCCTTGTTCCCTCACAGGGTGGTGGCCCCATTGCATGCCCACGGGGCAGGCAGGAGGCTGCAGAGCTCAGGCCCCATCCCGGGCCCCCCCAGCCCCCCCGGTACCTACATTTCCCTCCGCCCTGCAGGAGGNACCTCCGCCGGCCGCGCCCCGACCTCCTGCGCCTCGGTGAGTACCGGACCCTCCGCCACCCGCAGCGGGAATGCGTCTCGGGGGGCCCCGTCCACCCGGCTGCCTGCGGCCTGGCCCGGCCCGGCGGCTCCCGGCGGCCCAGCGAGGTCCGGACCCGCAGTCACGGCCTTTCCCGTCCCTTCCATCTTCCTTTTACTCCCTGTTTCACTTCCCTTCTCCCTTTTATCCTTTCCCTTTTTTCTTCCCTTTCTCCTTTTCCCTTTTTTCTTCCCATCCATTTTTCCCTTTTCCCTTTACCTTTCCTTTCTTCCCATTCCTTTTTTCTTTCCCCTTTTTCCCTTCTCCCCTTCTTCCCTTCTTCCTTTCCACTTTCTTGCTCCCCTTGCCTTCCCTGCATCCCTTTTCTTGTCCTTCCCTTCCTCTTTTTTCTCTTTCTGTTTTCTTTTTTCCTCCCCTTCCCATCTCCCTGCAGTCACAGACTTCTCTAAGAAGACCGGGGACTACCCCAGCCTCTCAGCCGCTGACCTGCAGGTCCTGGCCCTCACCTGCCAGCTGCAGGCTGAGACCGATGGCCCCGGCTGCCTGCGTTGGGAGCCCCAGGACAAGGTAGGACCCAGACCGTGGAGGGGACCCCGGTTCCCGGGCTGCCCCGCTCACCCCCGGGCTGCTTCCCCAGGTGCAGCTCAGCTCCACCCCACGGCACCCTGAGGCCCCCCTGCACCTCGCTGGCTTCCACCTGCCCTCCAAGGTAAGGGATGGGGACACGGAGCCCCGGGGAGGGGGACGGAGCCCCGGGCAGCAGCAGGTGAGGGACCCCCCATCCCGTGTCCCCCCACAGCACAAGCGTCCAGGGAAAGGCCCGTGTCAGCCCAGCCCTGGGAGGAGCACGGGCACAGCTGAGAGCGAGGAGTTCAGCTCCTTCCTCTACTGGCGAGCGCCCCTGCCCAGCATCGAGGAGGAGCTGCAGGAGCTGCTGGTGAGGCCCGGAGCCTCCTCTCCTCCCCCTGGTTTCTGGCTGGAACACGGTGTGTGCCACACCTGACTCTCTCCTTCCCCCAGAAAGCCCAGGCTGGCTCCACTGGCCCCGGGACTGCTGAGGAGCACCAGAGCTCTGAGGATGGGGCCAGCGCTGAGGAAGAGGAGGGTGAGGAGGAGAGCGATGAGGAGGGCTGGATAACCCCCAGCAACCTCAAGCAGGTCCAGCAGGACACGGGGCACTGTGACACCGCTCCCCTTGACGTCCGGGTCGGCTGTGTTACCACAGACTTTGCCATGCAGGTGGGTGCTGGCAGCCACCCCGTATGGGACCAGCTGAGTCCTTGGGCTGAGGAGCAGGAGGGGGTGGGGGGTGGCCTGGGGGGCAGATTCCCAAATCACTCCAACATCCAGGGCTGAGACAAGAGAGTGCAGCACCGGGTTGGCCTCTTGCTGCCTGTGCTGGCAAACCCCAGTCCTGGCTCCTGGCAGTCCCAGCTGATGCTTTCTCCCCCCTCCCTGCAGAACGTGCTGCTGCACATGGGCCTCCACGTGCTGGCAGTCAACGGGATGCTGATCCGCCAGGCCCGGAGCTACATCCTGCGCTGCCACGGCTGCTTCAAGTGAGCCTGCCCGGGCTGAGCGGCGCGGGGCGGCTGGTCCTGCCCCTGGGATCAGCCTCGACAGTAAATCCCACCTTGATCTCCCCTTGCAGGACCACTTCAGACATGAGCAAGGTTTTCTGTCCCCACTGCGGTAACAAGACGCTGAAGAAGGTCTCTGTGAGTGTCAGCCAGGACGGGAGCCTCCACATGCACTTCTCCCGCAACCCCAAGGTGCTGAACCCCCGCGGGCTCAGGGTGAGTAACTGTGTGACCAGCGGGGTGGCTGCTCTGGGGACGGGGTGCTCAGCTCTTCATCCCTCGGTTCTCTGGAGGCCTGTGGTCATCTTGAAGCCCCTCTGAGCAGAAGTCTCCCCTCGGGTGAATTCACCAACCTCTTTCCTCCTGGCAGTACCCGCTGCCGGCCCCGCGAGGGGGGAAGCACGCCAACAACCCCCACCTGGTGGCAGACCAGCCCTTCCCCCAGCAGCGCCTCTCCCGCAAGGCCCGGCAGAAGACCAACGTCTTCGACCCCGACTACCTGGCCGGGGCCTCGCCCTTTGCCGAGAACGACATCTACAGCCGGGCTGCCCACCTGCAGATCCGGGACGCGGCGCTGGGCGCTGGCAGGAGGCGCCTGAACCCCAACGCCGTCACCAAGAAGTTTGTGAAGAGGAGGTGAAGGGGGATGAGGCGCTCGGACCCGGTGCCACCCGGGAGCACCTGCCCACGCCTTGTGTGTCACTGAGAGATGGATCTGGGGGGGTGAGGCCTCTCCCAGCCCCTGCCAAAGGCAGCTTCCCACTTCTCCAGGGCTGGAGGCCGGGCCAGGGACTGGGGGTGACAGTCACAGGGCTCAGAGTCGGGTGGGAGAGCGGTTCCCTGCTCAGCCACCCCTGTGGCTGCATCACCAATAAACACAAACCCAGAGCACTGTGGCTCCGTCTGCTTTCTGCTGGCAGGAGGCTCACAGGCCGGGCTGTGCCTTCCTCTGTATCCTGAGAGGAAGAGGAGGCCGAAGAGGGTTTCTCAAGGTGTTTCTTTTGTCCCATGGCACCAGAGTGGCACTAAGGAGGGGTGTGGATAATCATGGGAGCAGGGCTGGCAGCTCAGGAGGGACAGGAGCCAGTGGCAGAGGCTGCGTTTGCACCCCTGCAGCACAGACTCATTCTGGTTGGAAAAGGCCTTTAAGATCATCAAGTCCAACCAGAACCCAACTACCAGCCATTAAACCACCTCCACCAGGTCCAGTGCCACCTCTGACCCTGCAGCAGGTGAGGCCCGGGGGAAAAAAAAAAAACCTTTCAGATCCATCTGCTTAAATCCTTGGTGGTACAACATCCTGCTCAGCCTTTGGGGTAACTGCAGTGCTGCTGCTCACACCTCTGTGGTTCTTCAGGATGAGAAGATGTCCCTTGCCTGAGCTTCCTGTCCCAGGTGGTGCCCAGGTGGGTTGAAGAAGGGGAAGTGCCTCCCAGCAGAGAGATGCCCTTGGAAAAAAACCCACAAGACAACTTTACACTGCAAAATGAAAACTTCCATTGTTTTATTCTTGACTGCGGCTGTTTACAGAAATATAGTTGCGAGTATACAAATGTCCCAATAGAAGCAAAATATTTTTTTTTTTTTAATATTCAACAAGTTTGTCACAGGATAGCTAAAAACATAGATGCAAATGAAATATCCCCTCATAGAATAAACTGAAAACACCGGGTATCAGTGCTTTGAAAAAATCCCAACTACAAAGCTGTATACACAGAATGCACAAAGGAACCTCTGGTGCTACTCTCACGTTGCAGGACAGGGGAAGAGGCAGCTCAGCAGTCGGTCGGTGCTCTCCAGGACTCGTGGCAGAGAGGTGGGTAACCCCACAGCTGCAGCTTGTCACAGAGGTAGAAAGCTCTGCTCTTTACCTGCTGTTTTGTTTTAGGGGGTTGTTTGTTTGGTTTTTTTTTGGAGCTTACTCATAATGAGCTCAAATGGAAATATTTAGAATGCAAAGATTTCAAATAGCATCAAGAATTTGGGGGGGAGGGGGAGAAAATAAAACCCTTCATAGAATCCTTTTGATAAAGATCATCAAGTCAACTATTAACCCAAGTCAGCCATGCCCAGTTCTGTACCACAGCCTCTCCTGTCCAAGGGGAGCTCCCAAGCCCACAGCAGTTTTTTACCAACCCTGGGACCTGCCCAGGTTACTGGCAGGACCCTAACCCTAACCCTGCTCAGGTTACTGGGCCTGGACACTGACCTCTCCGTGCAACACCTGGGGAAGGTTGTGTGGTGGGTGTGTGAGTGTTGGAGCCTGAGCCAAGCACTGGCAGAGCTGGGGAGGGTCCCTCAGCTGGCAGGTAAATCATGGGTCCCTCCTCCTCGAGCAGTCAGAGGGGATTTCATGAACTGTAACAGCACAAACAGCTCAGTGGGGTGGGACCTGCACACCAACAGCTCCAAAGGAGAAACCAGGATGTTCACTTGGGATTTTGCAGAGGAGTTCTGATGAGTCTGCACCAGGACAATGATGTCCACCACGCAGCCTCGTGTCTCAGCACACTGTCACACTGCCTGACCTGGTGTGAGAGAGCCACAGTGGACAAACCACGTTTCTGATTTTACTGTCTGGATTACTTTAAGAGTTTAAATCTCTCCCACAGGCTGTCAGAAACCAGTACAAGTCAGGGCAAGGTTCCTCATGGCTGGAAACCACAGAGAGCTTTCTCCAGCTTTCAAGGAGAGATTTTTCTAGATATTGGTGTGGCTGCAGTACAGTCAGTAGAAACAAATTCCAAGATGCCTGCCTGCAGCAGAGTAGAGAGGAGAGGAACAGCAGATTCAACTTCATCATCCCGACCACCCCAGCTGAGCAGCAGCTGGATCCTCTGCTATGCAAGCACCAGTTCTCCCTGTCAGAGAGCTTCTGGCCTCAGCCCAGCTGCTGCACCACCGGTCCCTTGGGGAGACTGGGAAGGGGAAAGGTCCCAGGGTCAGTAAGGGGCTGGGGGGAGCGGAGGGAGGCAGGAGGCTCCTGTGCTGCTCTGAACTCCCCAGCCCTGCCACCTCAACCTCACACCCCATCTGCCACAATTAATAAAAATCTATTAAAAAACCAAAAAGCTGGTGACAAAGCCAGGGGGCATGGATGGCATCACAAGTAGAGCAAGTTTCTGGAGCAACATGAGCAACAGGTACAGTACTGGAAGGTGCTGATACAACTATTGAGGAGTTACTACAAAAAAAACCCAAAAAACAGCAAACTGGGTAAATAACCTCATACTAAGGAAAAGTACATTATTTCAGGCTTATAAAAATGCAAATATAACAGTATTGTATGTGCATGTCTACTAATTCTTTATATATAATAGATAAATGATTCCTCTATATACATATATATAACCCCAGAATATACAGGCAGGGCCTATGTACAGATTGTGAGACAGGAACAGCCTCTCCCCTCCCTGTGACCCCTCGAAGAAGTGCAGGAGGACAATTCATCCAGCAGCTCAGCCCCTCCTGTCTGACCAGCACAAATCCCATTCCTCTGCCAGTCCCACAGGGGGCACAGGCAACTGACACAACTGGTCTGAGCACACAAAGTGGTGACAATCCACCCCAAAGAGTACCCCAAATGAAGAGAGGAATCCCACACACAGCAGCTCCGTGCCATTTGCCTTTTGGCTTCTGACATAACAGAGCTGTCACCAGACCTCTGGAACACAAACCACTCCCATTCCTTGGAAATAAATTCTGCACTAATGAGAAGCCCCCGGTGACCAAGAGCTCTTCTCACCTTCTGCCTACAACTCAGAGCATGCCCAGCAATTCCTTCTCCTTGCTCTGACACTGTCTGTATCCCTTGTCCTCCTCCTCTGCTGTTACCACCCTGAAACACCAACCTAATAGTTGGCCACACAGAGGAACAAGATCCAAACCCTGGCAATTCTAATGCTTGAAGAACGTGTAGGTGACTGCACACACACACACACACACACACACACACCCCTTTGGGGGGGAAACTACAGCTAGCTTTAGTTTTTTTACACCATTTACAAATTCTTTTTTTTATTCTGCTTTTTAATAAGTCATCTTTCCTCCTACTCAATGACTAAACTACATTTTAAGACAAATGCAAGACTCTGATTTACCTGGTGTCCTTTCTGAGGACCCTGGAAACACAGTAAGAGTAGAAAACTTATTCAGACAAGTTTTTTCTCTTTAGAAACTATATCCTATATCCAAATCACAAGAGAAGCTTTACAAAAATAAAAGTTTAGCATCTCTAAATTAGGGGAATGTCCACTGATACAGCTGCCCAGACTCAGTATTTCCAGTAAAAGCACCTGCAGAAGTTACAATGCTTAACTGTCTGTGCTTCATTTTATCTTAAAACTAAATGGAGGTAACCACGCTGTAAGTAATTAAATGAAACTCTAATAAAATGGTTGGTGATTAAACCTCCCATTTGAAACAGCAAGGCTGAAATTCTTTCTGGAATTACCTTCATGTTAAGGTAACAGCAAAACAGTCGCTCCAGTAACTCCTGAGACCAGACAGTGAAGAGGCAATTAGTAACGCCACATGGACTTGCTAATTAAGCACAAAGCACCAGTAACTTCCTACCAGAGGAGATGTTTGAGCTAATAACTGCATATTGTGTTATTCTTACAATTTATATATATGTACATACAGACATACACACAGTGTATAGGCAGAGAAGAGAACGTATGCAGCAGGCACGGCTGGGGCAGGCAGGTTGCTCTCCCCCGAGTTCCCCCCGTGCTGAGAAGAGGCTGTTCTGGCCCAACCTGCACAGGGTGCTGCTGAGCAGAGCCCAGGGGCTGGAGGGGAACAGCCCCAGGGGCTGGGGGGAGCAGCCTGAACCCCCCTGCTCCAGCAGCAGGACAGAGGAGACACAGAAACCTCAGCCCAGGCGCGCTCGTTCGGCTGCACCCAGAAACATCCTCAGCAGGGAGGGACCCCAGAGGCATTTCCCCTCTGTAACAGTGTCAGGAGCTTTACGTTTATGGAGATGAATGTCTCAGTGTTTTCTTTCTCAACCCGAATGACTCACCCTGATCCCACTGCCTCTGCTCCCTCTGCTCCCAGCCAATGGGCCAGTGGGCGTGTGCAGAGGAGGAAACGCAGGGATGTGAAACAACAAAAAAAAGCAGAGTAAGCTCCAAACACCAACACCAATGCTAAATCGCAGAAGCCAATGTTGAGGACTCTGATAAAATACTGATGTGGCTCACACTGTTCTTGGGTCTTTCTGCCACGGCAGCCTGCAGCCTGCCTGGGAGCTCCTCAGCACTCCTTGGCTGCTGAGCAGTCTCTTCCTTTGCAAGACAAATACTTTTTGTAACCAAATCACATGTTCAACGTGTTGTACATTTAAACATTTACCTAAAATGAAGAAGGTAAATTGAACACAAGAAAGGCGTTATTCAGAAGTAAAAATGTGATAGCACAGCCCTTTTTTTTTTTTTTTTTCTTTCTCCACAAGCGACCTAAAATACGCACACAATTCAAAACCTACCCTTCCCCGGGAGCTGTAGCAGTCTTGGGATGAAGTTCTCTTTTGGACACCCAGCTTGTGAAATGGAGAATTGGTCCCCGGTGACTTGGCACTGACCGACAGCACTTCACCACACAGACACACCCCTTGGGGACAACGGAGCAAAGGGAAGCAGCACACAGGTGAGTTTCTCATTCCTATTACTTCTTCTGTGTATGAAGGCCCCAGGTGACACCCAACAGATTGCTCTGGGGCTTGCAGTCCTGCAAAAGCCACCAGCTCACTGTTGGGTAACTGGCCATTGACTTCCACCACCATCTGGAAGTTGTTGGGTCCATGATTCTCAGTCTTCTCCATCACCTCGTGCAGCATTTAGCCAATGCTGCCAGGTGGCTGTTTTCATGTCATAAACCATAACAGGATATTTGCTAATATTTTTTTCATAGCAGGAAAAAAAAAAAAAAAAAAATCACAGAAAGGAAAAGTGTGGTTGGGGGGGTTATGAAGCAGCTCTGGACATTATGAAGCAGGGGATTCTTTTTTACCATGATTAAAGTTTTAAACATTTTTAGCATAATCATAAATTAAGAGTTAAAACACAGAGGCGCTAATAATAAAATATTTAAATAGACAATGATAGTGGATCAAAGCTGAATGGCTCATTCTGAATGAAACCCTGTTATTTTATACATGCCTAAATGCCTAGGGGTTTCCTGACTAGGTGGTATTGCTGAGTGACAGACACACCAAACAGACAGTGAAGCTTCTCATAGCCAGCTGGAACAATAAATTGCCTGATGGAATGGCGAGAGATGAACAAGTTATTTATGTTGCAAAAAGTACTTAAATACTCAATAAAGACATAACAAACCCCACCCCACCCCACTGTTATCAGACGCCACGTTGTGGTAGAACATCAGACAAACTCACAAATTTACCACAAAAATGTGTGGCAAAAAGAATATTTTATATATATGTATATATATAAATTTTTATATTTATGCCAATGTACTCACTCAGTACAAATAGCAAAATAGTATACCATTTCCTAAATACAAAATATAGCTTTCCAAAAAAATGAAACACACATTAGATATAAACCATCCAAAACTTGAACGATTGAAAACTGTATTCAAAATTAAATGACCCAGAGCAGGTCTCTTTCTGAAAAGTTCCCTTCATATCGGCAAGAAGCCTTACTACTGAAAACGTAATTCAATGCCTCTCAATGAGAGAGAGAAAGAGAGAGACACAGAAAGAGAAAGTGAACGTCAGGACAGACGGACAAACAGGGAAAACCAGGAAAACAAACAAAAACTCTACACAGCTCAACTAAGCACAGGAGTTCAGGGAAGAAAACACACGGTAAACAGACTCAGCTAACTTAAAAACCATTTACAGACTATTCTTTGTTATTTAAAATAACAAAACTGAAGGATGAGGTGACACCAGCGACACTCTACCAAGGCAGAACCGCCACACGTGGCAGCTGCAGGGCTGGGAGGCAGCAGCAGCTCCTACCTGCAGGAGGAGAAACACGCAGCTGGATGGTTGGAGCACCCAAAAAATTCACGTGCCTCACAAACAACAAAACTGCATGGGCTGGAGTGGGTTGCTTTTACATTTGGTGACATCAGTCAAATTTTTTGTTTTGTTTTTTGTTAAACTGAAAGGTGACAACCGAGAAACAAGACTTGAGGGACTTGGTAGGGAAACTAAACCACTTCCAAACTGCAACAAGCTCAGTATGCTGCAGAGATGCAACAGCTCAGGATGAAGTTAAATTTTTCAAGGATGCTTAAAAATGTCATTTGCCCCCTACTTGGAGTAAAGTCAAGCTGAAGATTTACATCACCAGTAACAGCTGGAAAATGACACGCTAAGGGGGATTCCTGCATTTGGAAGGTGGTGGAGAAACTGCTTCCTCTTTCCTTAGTCCTTGATTATTTGTCAAAGCTCCTACTGACTGAGCAAGGTAATGCCATGGGTTCCTAAAAGCTGCTTCTGATCCTTAAAGCCAGTAGGATACTTATGCCTTTTTTTAAAAACACAAGATAGAACTGAGGGGGAGTGAAGGAAAACCATGAAAGGAATGGAAGAGAGAATGGACAGGGCAGCTCTAACAAGTCCTAACCCCTACAGCCAGGGGAGAGACTCAGAGGGAATTCTTTCTGTGGCCAAGCAAAATGTTCTCTCAAGCTGAAGGTACGTTAGAGAAGATTTTTAACAGCAAAAATTAATGGGAAGTTCCCCTTCATGTCTTCGTTTTTGTTAGAGTCCTCCAAGCCTTGCTCTGTGCACAGTTACACACTGGAGACATGGAAACTGTTGGTGACATTCTTAGGTGGGAAGCACCCACCTCAGGCCACCAGCAGCAGCAAGCAGTGCTGGGCTGGGCTGTTACAGTCAGCAGGATAGCTCCTTGCCACCTCCTGCAGTGAATACATGGCAGCAGGAGCCCTCCCACTCCCTGCAAAGCCTGCAGTCCCTTCACTTCCCAACAGCTCTGAGCCACAGCTCAGGTCACAGGCCTTTGATTTTTCTGCTTCATGAGCTTTTCTAGACAAAGAGGGGACACAGAGAGGAGGGGAAAAACAAACAAACAAACAAACAAACAAAAAAGTAAACATGGTAACATGAATTACCTTCTAACAACAATAATAACTGACCAGATATGCTTTAAATTGAAAGAGCACCCCACTGGTGAGGAGGTTTGGGAATCGGGCACCAGGACAAGGCCAGGCCCCAGGAACACAAAGCATAGCTCCTCAGCATTATTGGCACTACAAATCCCAAATACTGTGGTCACAGCCTTGGTGTGCTGGAGGCTGCCATTGGCCACGGGTGTGCTCTTTAGAGAAGAGGGCCACTTTTTGACAGATGCAATCAGTTCCACACAGCCCAATCCAGAGCCGGAAGGTCTGAGAGAAATCGTCACTTTTTTCTTCACAGAATTTCTGCAGGAAAAAAAACAATTGAGCAAAAAAGTTAGGCATAACTGAAGTCATCCTCTTGCTTCTACGTAGTTTGTCTGGGAAGTGGCCTTCACTAGCAGACAGGAAACCAAGAGGGAGTATCAGAATGCAGCACTCCTTCATAGCTCAGGATCATTCTTCTTCCTCTCTATGTTTCTGATTTTTTTAAAGTTGGTAACTTCAGTTACAAGAGAGTTTGGATCCAAAAATGAAGTGTATCACTTAAGTGAATCCTATGGGGGACTGAGGATGGCAACACAGTTACCTAGAGCCAAGCTACACGCTGTGGACAACACCAGAGTCCAGAGTCCTCCTGGCTCTTGGTACTCAGCAGCAGTCAAAGCCTCTGTCACCTCTCTGGAAGAGGCAGAAAGTGTCCCAGCAGCAGCTCATCCTGCCAGATCACTTCTGACCCAGCTCAGCATGTGGCACACTCTCAACAGCCACCAGGTTCTACCCCAAATTGTTTTCACATTACATTATTGTCACTCCAGGGGCAAATTCAGAACAGCACAGAGCCAAGGTGTTGTTCACACAGACAGCCTCAGGTTTTTAACTCAAATCTTGTTCCAAAATGCTTTTATCTGCCAAGCTGTCCCTGATCTACTCTCCCTCCTGATAAAGTCCTAGACCCTAACAGTAGATGACAAGAGACACAGCAACTGAAGAACAAGACCCAGTCTCAACACAGTTTCACACAAATTCTGGCCTCTGAATGGGTTTTGTAACTCCTTGTTCTAGCCACTGGCATTATACTCTGAATTCAGCAGCACCAGGATTCTAGCTGTCCTCTTAGAGCATGGGGATCCCCCCTGTAGCAAAAGTACATCTGAACCCAGCCACCCAGACACATGATGATTCTGAAGGTCCTTACCAACCATGACTCTGTGTTTCTGTGACTTACCTGACCAATTAAAACGAGCCAGCCATATTGTTCCCCTGGTTGTGTAATGACACAAGCAGATCATCTATTTTCTCAATATTCTGGTTGGTTGCCATGGCTGAAGGGAGTGGAGGAGTCTCCGATATCTGCTGGGAGAGCAGAGCTGGCACTGCTGCTTGTCCCTCACTGGGTGCCTGTCCTGGCTGACTTATGGCCATCAGCTCCTCTGGCAAGGTGGCTGGCCCAGAAGTCAGCAGCTGCCCACAGTCTGTTGGAGCAGAAGAGAGAACAAGAGACCATTTCAGCTAGGGTAGCACACTGCAGTGCATCAGCCCGTTTCTATACGTATGCCTTCCTCACAGACACTTCAACAGGCACCACTCTGGACTATGCAGATTAAAAAGAAATATCCTTTCAATACTGTGTGGAGAAAGTCATTGCATAAAATGTGGAAACCAAGTGCAGCAAGACAAAGATGAGTGGAGCTCTCTTAAGAAGGTGTAACTTTTTTTTTTTTTTTCCCTAAAGATTTATCTACTATATGTTACCTGTTATTTGCCTATGCATTGTGATAACATATATATTTCAATATTGATATGCACACACAATCCTAAGATGGTTGTGTCACATTATGTCTAAGTGTAGGAAGACCAAGAGATGTTTAAGCCAAGAGTTCTCATGAATAATCAGCCAGTTAAGTGTACATTCAGAGCACTGCCAGGAATATGTGTGCTCTCAGTTGTAGTGCACATTACTTATTTCAGGTTTTGTTGTAAAGAATTATCTTAGAATAGAATAAACATTGTCCTGGGGACTCCAATTGGTAGCTCTTCTAAACTGTAAACTCAGAACCAGGCACTTACTGTTTTGAATGCCAAAGAGGAATATTCCTGACGTTTGCTGAGATGAAGCAGGGGAATTCTGCAGCTGGTTGATGGCCCCTCCTGCTGTGTTGTGAAATAAAGAGGCTTGTTGCTGGGGAGGAGAAGCAGTTCCTTGCATTCCTGCCATGCTGTTTTGAGAAGAATACATGGGAGACTGCTGCAGCTCTTGCTGGCTCATGCTGGCTTCATGCAAGGCAGACATGGAAGCTGAAGAGATGAAGAGGGTGACTTGTTGCTCTTGAGAACTTGGTGACCCTTGGACCAGCTGGATCTGGGGGGAGTTATGGAAGATGGCTGGCTGCTGGGCTTCAGCCTGGCTGGACCCAGGGTTCTGAAGAGAAGACACTGTAGTCTGACTCTGGAATTGCATGGGCTGCTGCTCCTGGTTCATCGATGCCATGTTGGTCTGTGGATGAAAAATGGACTGGCCCTGCTGCTCCTGATTGGGAACTGGGTTCTGATTCGGATTAAAAATCATGTTCTGCTTTTGAGAAGCCATGGTACCCATTGCATTCTGATTGCTGAACATCATGTTCTGCTGTTGCTGCTGCTGCTGTTCTTGTGATGGAGGGCTGCTCTGAATGGCCACCATGGAATGCTGAGGCTGGAAGATGGCTCCCTGTTGGTTCTGGGGGATTGAACCAGACTGGATGGAGCCCAATGATACTTGAGACTGAAACAAACCTTGCTGGGCAGGCTGAGGCTGAGGCTGTTCCTGGGGAAGCATAGAGCTCTGGATGTGAGATATCTGTGTCTGCTGTTGGAAAGAAGACTGCTGCTCAGTGTTGGTTGCTGTCTGGAGAGGGGAGATGGAATTTGGGCTTGTAAAGAATGACATCTGTTCTTCCTGAGTTGCAGGATTGCTCATCGAACTCTGGGAGAGGAACATGTTGGCAGACTGCTGGTCTTGAGGAACTGAGGAGCTCTGTAGTACACCCATGGTGTTTTGGGAGTGGAACATTGGAGGTTGCAGTTGGTCTGCAGAATTAGTACTGGTCTGGTTGTGGACAATGGAATTTGGACTGTGAAAAATGGAGCCTTGTGCTTCCTGTGATATATTTTGAGCATCACCAATAGGATTCTGAGAGTGGAAAAGCTGAGCTTGTGAATGTTGAGATTGCTGCATAAAGCTTCCTGACTGAATAGACATGATTTCTCCACCTTGCTGAAACAGACCAGCTCCTTGTTGTTGAGTTCCACTGGTAGAAGAAAAAAGATTAACCTGTGACTGACTTTCCCCACTATGCTGCATCTGCACCATGGTCTGAAATACAGTACTCTGCATCTGTTTACTCTGACCTGAAGCTTCCTCTCCATCTGCAGAACTTGATGCCTGAAACATAGCAGGTCCATTGCTGGAGACCTGCTGCTGAGCAGCAGCAGTAGTCTCATTTCCAGAAACACCAGGAGATGAAGAGAACAGCTCACACTGCATCTGCATGTCTTCACTTGTTGATAACCCACTCATGATGTGAGAAGCCTGCTGGTAAACTGGGGACTGCTGGAGAGCTCCATTCCCTGAAGTTGTTGAAGAGAACAAATCAGACTGCATCTGTGTTGCAGCTTGGCAGATGTTTTGTTGGATTCCTATCACCATTGCTGCAGAAGTCTCCATTGCTTGCTGCTGCTGCTGCTGTTGCTGTTGATTGGACAAAGTGTTTTCAGGCTGTGAGTGAACATTTTCAGCTCTGCCAGGCAGAAGGTTGTCTGCTCTGGAATGGACAGCTGTGTCTGAGGAGGAAAATATCCCAGAATTGACACTATTTTGTATCTGGCTAACTTGCTGGAAGATGTCTGCATTTAGCTGATCTTGAACATCCTCACTGCTGTCTGAGCCAGAAAACAAAACTGAGGATAACTGCTGCTGAGCTTCCAATACCTGCTGCACCAAGTCAACGTTTCGACTGCTGCCAGTGGCAGTGTTAGTTGCAAAATTTCCAGCCTGCAGCTGCTGTATAGTGTTCTGTAGCTGACTCACACCACTTGCTGATGAGAAAATACTTGATGAGATCTGTTGCTGCAATGCCTGTGCTGGTTCTGAGAGTGTAGGCTGCTGCTGTTGTGATGCATCAGTTAGTTGTGACAAAGTCACCACTGTGCCATCTGATTGCAAGACTTCCCTGGTTTGGGAATCCCTTGTTTGGAACTGTGCAGCTTGCTGCAATAATGCATCACTGTTCTGCAGCTGACCTGGAGTAGAGACCCCAGAAAAGCTGCCAGGCTGGGAAATGTCCTGTGTTTGGATAGTAGCTAGTGTCTCTGGATTATACACCTTGGGCTGGATTTGTTGCTGGTTCTCATTTTCAGAAGGTAAATGGGAAGCAGAAGTTGATATGCCAGACATACTGTTCTCCAATGTTTGCTGAGTTGGTCCAACCACATTTGAAGCCTGAAAAGAGCAATACATGAAACAATTTGTAAGCTTACTCAGGTTTTGCTTCTAAATTTCCAGCAGTCTGCTATATCCAGGAAAGATCAGGTGGAAGACCTGATGCATCCCTCCATACAGAACTAAACAAGTAAGCAAACAGCTTGGAGCAGAAATGCCACTTCAAGGAAGGAGTCAAGGCACAATTTAATGAAAGCAATGCTCTGGGGTGATGAAAATAATATTCTTACAGGAACTTACTAATTCTGTGTCATAGATCAAAATAAATTCATCACAGTATCACTAATCAATCATTCAGTTTGAAAGTGGGAACAAGATAAATAACTTTCAAAGGAAACTGTCTATTATTTTAATCCTGCTCTGTCTGTTTTGTCCAAATGGATCTCAGGCATGACATTTTCCCCATGTGTTTCCCCATTTCTCCACCATTACACCATGGACTGATGGGTGGAGGTAACTGAGACTACTAAAGCTACTGTCTTCAGATCACAACTTACCTTGAAGACAGGGGGAGATCTTTTTTCTGCACTTACTTCCATGGGAGCCACATCTTCATTCTTAATCATACTGCTTGGGATGAGTGGAGTTATCAAGGCACTAGGAAGAATGTTCACCTTCTCCAGGTTACAACCAGTGGCCTTCACTGCTGCAGTCACAGAGAAAAATAAAAGGGCAAAAAACCATTAACATTCCCTACACAAAGAGTGGGTGTCTGACCTCTGGTTCCTGGAAAACCTAGAGTAGAACATGCATAGAAATGAACTGTCAAGAAAGGAGCTGGCTAGCAGAAAACCCACAGAAAAAGGAAATTAAGATTCATTGAGTAAATTAAATGGAGGATACAAAGCAGCAAAAACAGCACATTGTGTTCTTATGAACAGCAGATGTTCCCCTGTAGCTGTTGGTGTCTTTCCTTGGTTTAGCCTCTGTGCTAAATAAGATGGATGTCAGGCCTGCCCTGACCCATCAGTTATTATTTTCCTCATATTTTTATTCTTGCTACTCGAAGTCTTACCAGTCCTTTTATCACCTTGTTTCATTGCCCTAAATATTTTTGCATATTTTTCCCCCAAATATTCTCCGCAGGTTCAAACTCATCATACCTCTTATTATCCTCCCTAACAAGTTGTAAACTCACCTTGTAAATACATCCCCTGCCAAGACCAAGCTATTAACTTCAAACATGAGCTTCCTGATTTACCTGAAGCTATGGATTCCTATCAAACTTGTGATCACGTTGGGAATGTGCTTTACCTCTCAACCTGCTCTCACCAGAGCGGGCTCTGGAAATTTCCATTGACCTTTGTATGCTACCACCAGCTAACAAGAAACTAAGAAACATTTTCTTCCTCCACTTTTCTTTTGATATCACAAGGATCAATTCACTTCACACTTAAAACTCAGGCAAGCCTCAAACTCCCTTGCCTGGGACAAAAAGACAACCTTTGCATGGACAGAGTGGTCAGAAAACAAAACACCTCACTGAAGGGAACAGGTTGGAATTGCCAGAATGAGGACTGGTAACTCAAGCCACTGACAGCAGTCTTACAAAACCACTGGGCAGCTTCTGGAAAATACCAAGTTTGCAACTTCTTGATTTTCAGTACTCAGTTATTCCCCATTTTATGGGCTGGTTTTGCTTAAAATTAACACTACAGTTTCTAAAGCTTTTGTAGTAATTGCCATCTTAGGCTTTTTTTTCCCTTCACTTCCAAGCACATTAAGCAGAGATTAACTGCAGTGCCTGAGGCATGAAAAATGAAAATTATAATTTTTTTAATTACTAGTTTTTGCAATGTTTTTGTTCTGTACTAGCTCATGTTAAGATCTACTTAAAGGAATATTGCTACAGAGTGCAATATTCAGAATCAGAAAACAAGTCTCACTATAAGAATATGATCAGATTTTACAATCAGACATTGTCTGAGAAACTTCTGTTAATTTCAGCTAAGTTTCTTGTAAGTAGTTGCACTTGCTGCACTGGCCCAAACCAGGACAGACATATATTCACAGGATGTCCCACTCTTTCCTAGAAATTTTGGTAGGATTTTATAGTTAAATTATTAACAGTAATGATAAAAATCAATTTAGTACCTTTTATAGCCTCTTCAAAAGAACAGTGTTGGGCTGGGCTGGAAATTTCCTTCTTCACATTAATATTCAGAGTACCAGCTGTTGAGACAAAACACAGCAAACACACAAAAAAATCTTATATCTTAAAGAAATTAAGGTTCTTTGAGACCCACACAAACTGTGGCAGTGTGTATTGTAATACAGATCAATAAATAAAAATGCATGATGTGGTCATACTTCAGCATCCCTCTGGATAAAGCTTGGTGCTATTTTCCAGTTGTACTTGCTGCACTGGAAGTTAAACATCTGCTTCCTTCCTGCTCAGCTTCATTTTGAGCTAGAAATGGATGCTGCTTTGTAAGAAGAGCTGAAATTTGAGATACTTGCCACAAAATGAGAATAACCAAGCCTTTGGATGTTATTATTTAACAGAGCAAACCTTGCCAGCAAGAGGAGTCTGAAACCTTCCACGTTATTTGACATTGCTGTTGCAGGGACTAAATACCATGAAATCAGAAATGAGATGCTAAGCAGGTAGTGTTGTTTCTCACTGCCCATTTCTCCCTGCTGCTTTCACTTTTACATACATGGATCTGGAGTGTAGGTAAATGGCTGCACATCATGTGATCTTCCAGCATTGGTCACCACATATATTCCCACAGAAACAGCTGAGGTTATTTGCTGGTCATGATATGGTGGCACCTTCACAATAAGGTGATTCTGGAATGCAAAAGTAATTTAGAAATCACATTAGTTAGAAACTTTTATTCCATTACTATTTATCTTGATTGTACTTACATGCATCAAAACTGAAGAGACTGATAAAACATCATAGAAACAAAGCCTGGGGGAAACACAGTCGAGCTGCACTTCCAGTCAAGAAAACTGACAATGAACTTGTGGGAGAAGAGAGAATAACCTGTCTGCATGATGCTCATTGTCAACTTATATTTCAAATGGAGCAAAGACATCTAGAGTCCAGGATTTTAAACCCCAGCTCATGCCTCACAGTCCTCAGGGAACCACAGTCTGTTTGCCACCAACCTCTGCTGGCCTCAGCCCCTCAGCTGCTCTGCTGAACCAGGCCTGGGCAGCCCCTGGGAGCAGATGGAGGAGGCAGCTTCAGGTTACACCTAAGCGGATTTAACACTGAGCAGACATCAAAAAATAGGCCTGCAATCAGTCATCAGCAGGCAGAGTGATGAGTGATCTGTCTATTCCCCAAGGGAAGTGAGAAATCACTCCTACCACTGCCCACACCAACACTGCCCTCAGAGGTGGCCTTTGTCAGAGCATTTACATCTAATAATTTCTCTAATTTCAGTCCAACAGTCCATAAAGACACTGACTTGCATCAAAAAGAACAACTGTTTTGCAAAACATTTCAGAGCAGGACAGAAGTGCAGGCAGGTACAGAGCCCATGGCACACACAGCCTGGCTCCACTCAGCCATCTCAGAACTTAGGAAAGCCACTGGAAAAATACTATTAGACTTTTAATGGCATTGTATGTGATGACAAAGCCTTGCCAAGCTCATAGAACACATTCCTGCTGTGGCATCTAAGTTCTCTGTTAGAAACTGAACAATTATACTTGTGTAAATCCAAAACACTGATATTCTACCAGACACACTGAAGAAAAGGAATAGTATTTCTAGAAATGCACAGGAAGAGGGAAAGGGCTGTTTGATTTTTCTTAGGAAATTAAGTAATAATAATAATAAATAACAGCAACAACCACTTACCTGATGAAATAATTCCATGTCTATTTCAGCTTCTGCCTTCCAAGAATTCTCATCTAAATTTAAAAGTTAAAAAGGTAAAAATCTAAGTTAAAAAGCATTATTTATTGCACATGCATGTAAAGCAATCTATTTCAGAGCCCATGATTCTGCTTCTCACAGTTTGCTCTCTGCAACTGAACTTCACCCAATGCAAACACAAACATCATGCTCTCTCCAGCACCCCAAGCCGTTGTTGTTTTCACACTAACCAGAAACATTCTCTTGGAAAATCACTTTTGTTCCCTTCAGAAAGTTCTTGCCAATCAGAAAAACTTCCTCTTCACCCTTCACTGAACAACTGTGCAGACTTTTCTTTAGGATCTCTGGAACTCCTGCTGGTTGAGCTGCAATTGAAAGAACACATCGTTTGAAATCAAGAAAATATCAACATCCAAACCAAAAGCTTTTACTTTCAGGATTATAAAAAAAAGAACAAAATCATTCCTGAGACTCTTCCTTTGCAACATCCTTCACCACCAGCCCTTCAGAAGATAAAACACTTCCATTACTGCCTCACCCTATGTAATGCCTTCACAAAAATCACACCAATGTAAATGATGCACTAATAATATTTTCCCTTTTCTCCTGCATTTATTACATCTTTAAAAGGAAATTCACAGTGTTTGAGCTAAAGCTGAAGAGTTGTTCAGGAGTGAAGAAAAGCTGGTGCTGCAATGTCCTGGCACTGAGAGCCACAAACAAAGGCCCCAGCCCTTGAGGGCAGCTGAAGCACCCCTTCCACTTCATCCTAACACTCACAAAAACATTCTGAGGTTTATGAGCTTTTAATGAGCTTTCTGGCTGCTGCATGAACTACCCCAGGGCTCTGAGCAATCCATGTTGTGTCCCTGTCTGTGCAGGGGGGTAGAATGGGATGAGCCTTTAGGTCCTTGCCAACCCAAACCCTGCTGTGACTCCAGGACTCTGCAAAGCTGTGCACTTCAGCTGATACAAAGCCTGGACAGAGCCCCAGCTCTCTTCTTGGGGATCACAGCACTTTATAGCCTATAAGCTAGCAAAAAGATCCCAGTTAACAGAGCCACATCCCTGGAATCCTCCACCCCTCCTCAGCCAGTGATTCTGATGATGATCCATGTCCTATATTGTACAACTTGTTTTGGCTGCAAACTACCTCTGTGCTTCTTAAAGCATAAATCAAACCAGACCCTGGGTGTTAAATGAAAATGAGCTGCAAGGATAATTTAAATACAGGCAAACATTCTACAATAATGTATTTCATCACATTTTAAATGTTACAAAAAAAATTCCAGTTTCTAAAGGTTTCTCATCCCCCTTTTCTACCCACCATACAATCCCAGTGGCAGAAGCTCAGACCTGTGCTCTGCACTTCCCTGACCCACTTTTAGTATTTAATAACAGTATGCTCTGGGCTTCCTACACAGGGGAACATACATACTGCAACACTCCAAATTATTTAATGACCTTTCAGAAAGGATTTTTTTACAACTGTTGCAGTGGGTTCCCAGGCAACCATTACACAACTACTAAATATGCTCAAGGCCCATGAACTTCTGAAAAGAGTAACTGGATTTAGGTTTGCTAGCAAGTCCACAAAGCCTATTTAAAATGCAGACCTTAAAGAAAGAGCCTGCATCTACTTCATGTCTTTCCTATGGTTTCAGGAGCACTACTGCTACCTGGACAGCAGGATTAGTCACCAAACACACCAGAAATGGGCATGAGTGAAAATGTGAACCTTATTCTGGGAAGGTAGAGTACACACCTCTAGTAAGATGTAGCAAACAAATCAGTTGTCATGGGCTCAAGGAGAAGACTTAGATTAACAAATAATTTAACAAGCACTATGTTATGCCATACTGAACAGACAGCATATATGTACTGACATGATTTGGTTGGCTAAGGCCTACTGCAAGTCACTGTAAGTTCAGAAAGCAGAAGCACAGAATCCTGGAAGGCAAACCTGGGAAGAGCCCATCACCCTCACCACTCCTCAGACACAAGTCTGACCAGAGTATTTTATTTCTTTGTTTCAGACTTCAGCAATGGAGATGCTATAAAATTCCTATTTTAAAATTGGTCTCTAAAGCATCTCAGGCTCTCAGTTTCTACTCGTAATAGCCAGTTTGGGGCTGGTACACAGTTAAGAAAACAACAGATTTCCATTCCCTTTTTTGCTAGGATTTAAATAATTTCATCTGTAAGCAGAAAGTTAATGACACAAACAAAACATCTACAGAATTCAGCCATTTTATAGAAAATGTTTTTTTATTAAATCTGAGGTCTGTGCTTGTCAGCCTTTCTGGGCTTTCCTCAGGGTTCCTGCTCTGCCCAGGCCCCAGGAAGGGATTCCCTGTCTGAGTAGGAGGGATGGGCTCCCAGGCTTCACAGGGGCAGCTGCTGAGAAACCTGAGCTGGTCTGAATTCTCTCCTCTCCCAGTCTTCTCTCTGGCTGGCAACAAAACTGCAGTTTCTGATGAGCTGAACAGGAGCCCAGACACAACAAACACTGACAGTGTTTAGAAAAATAAACCCCAAACCAGTAACTCTTCTTTATACAACAGAAAAAGCAGAACACAAGAGCCCAGGAGCTTGCCCAATCCTGCTGCCTCCCATACAGGGAGAAAAAGCTTTCCTGTCATCTTGCTCATCAAGAAGTCTCAATCAGTTGTATCAAACATGTTTCCCTATCCCTCCTTCGGGCCAGACGAGCAGAATTCTGTGTCACTAGAAGCCCCTGGGACACAGGCAGCTCCAACACACTGCAGCCTCCTCTGATTTAATTTTCCTGCTGCTCAGAGTAACCCAGCCAGTCAGTGCTGTCATCTGCCCTCAGTGCTAAACAAAACATTTTAATAAATAGCTATAAAAAGGCTCATTCTTGCACTGACCCAGAACAGATTCAGCCTTTCACCCCAGGAACTACCACAGCTGTAAAAGCCCATCTCTTCAGCAGAAGTCCTTCCTATCAGTGCAAACTGACAGATGAATGTGACAATAAAGAAGAGGTTAAAACCTGTACCAAAGAAGCCATACAAGAAGTTCAAACCAATCATGACAAAAATTCTGACCTTGTAAAAGGCAAAAATTCAGTTAATAAAAGTTTTAACTACTTCTAAATACTGGTCAGCCATTTAACTAGGACCCCACACCAAATAAAACCAATCCATGTCATCTTAGCTGTAGCAATTCTGAAATAATAAACAATTAACATTGGGGTTTTTTCCCCCAACACACTTTATGGTAACCCCATCAAAATCCAGAGTCCTCTAATACCAACTTTTTGATACTCACTGCACAGTATTGGGGAAGAAGGTGTCTGAAGAGTCAGAGTTGAACCATCTTTGCGAGTGATGTTGACACGGAACACCAGCCTAGCACGTGTGCTTTTTTTCTTGGAACCAGCAATCCCTATCCTAGCTTCAACATCTGCATTCCTCAGCTTCAGTATTCCCACGCAATCAACCCTAACAACAGAAAAGGGTTGGGAGTTTAATAGAGAATTTAAGATGTTCAACATCTTTAGTAAATTTTCAACTATTACACAAGCCACAAAGTTAAAACTTATGAAGTAATTACTGAAATATTAATAAATTCATTTTTTCTATTTACATGAAATCTCTGTGTGACCTTTCCCATTATGTAGCCCATTTTGCAGTTCATCCATACATAATTTGAATGATGAATCATGGAAGGAATATGCAAGTAATATTGAGTAACACAGAAAATGCAATGTAACCAAGTAATTCTGGTGAGCATTCCATTTATAATCACAGCTCTTCATTCTTCCATTCCTGGGGCTCGATCTGGGTTTGTAAGATCATTACTACAAAATATTCTGCATTCACTTAAAGCATTATAGAAGAAAACTTACTGTATTCATAATATTTTTTTATGCTCAGTAGAACTTGGAAGTGACAGATACATCATACCATAACTGTGGTCCTAGAGGAAATGTACACAGGGCCAGGGTGAGAGAGGGATGCAGTGCTGACTGTCCGAAAGACATGGGAGGTGCAAAATTATTTCAAGCAAGAAAATAAAAAAAACCAAAAAAGCAACAAACAAAAAAATCCCCAAACACAATGTGTGCTAAGAATAATATTGTAAATTTACCAGGATCTTAGACCCTATGTCCAAAAAGTACAGAGACCATCTGACATCTAATCTGAGTGGAATGAATTAAGCACCAGCTCAGGAGCAGAGAGAGGATCTCAGAAGGTGGCACTGGCATTACCATTGACAGAGAGATGCTACAGCATCACTGAAATACTGGGGAGGTTTCTTTTAGGACAACAGGATATTTTGTGAGAAACCAGCCTAGGCAAAATGTTTCTTTCTAGTTAATTCCAAATCCATCTTTCTAGCATCTCTGTACTCATGGGTTTATGTTGACACTTGAGGATAACGATGAAATTATCCTTGAAGAGGCCTTTTCCAAACTTGTCATGGGAATATATTTTATATTAAAAAAACATAATAGATTCAGTCTATTAGCAAACTGTATTACCCTGCCTAAGAAATGGACTCTCTCAGCTGAAGAAACATTTCTTCTTGTGAAAAGAGACAGACTGCTAAGTAAAGAGAAGCAGCTTGCAACCACACCCATTAGATGTTCTGCTGAGAAGAACACCTTAAAGCAGAGAACTCCCCTCCTGTACATTAAGACAGGTGTGAAAGCTTAATATGAGGGAATTAATTACATCTAAAGTTTCTTAGGAGCTCTGCATCATGCAGGGGATCTGAGGATTCCCATATTTTCCTTACCAGCAATTCTGCTCTTGTTCAAGGACAAGACAACCAGCAGAACCAATGACCACTTTACACTTGATGTCATGCTTGGAGATGCATGTTAGTGTCCAAACAGAATGTGAAACTAACAGAAAAAGTTAACTGGTAAAGTCTCAGGAAAGATCAGGTTAAGCATGAAGTATAGTAAACACATCCTGAGAATGTAGTTTTAAAATTTTTCTTATGCATGTAGCTTCACTAGGTGCTTGGTGTGTGCCAAGATGTTCCAGACTTTTAACTACTAATCCATCCACTCCAGACAAGGACATCAGTTTCTGAAAACAAGCCAGTAAATGAAAATAATAAAAAACAAGAACCAGAAGCTACTCACGCAAGTGTCATATTGTTGCTGGGGTCCAGGCCCACCTCAATAACTGTAGTCCCCTCTATATCCACCTCTTTGCAGGGAGTGGTGTTCCTCCCAGTAACTCTGCAGGCCTGATAGAACCCGTGGGGCTTCACCCGGCCTGAGTCGTTGCCCACAAACACCTGGAGCACCACCGGCTCGTTGTGACCTTCCAGCTGAAACCACAACACAAATTCAGTGTTTCAATGGGCCACCAATCCCTCTGAACTAAAACAGGCAACACTTTCTATATAGCTGAATTTGAAGTGAATCTGCTCCTAGTTTTACTGGAAGCAATCCTAAGGGAGGAAGGAATTTTTCATCTAGTTAGTAAACAAAGTGCTAATATTTTTATCTTTTGTCACTTGTTCTTCCATTAAAGGCAAGTCAATAAGCAGGTAAAATTATTTTTTTAATTATAATTATTTCATTTTGAAACCAGATTGGATCCTATCCATCTTCACACAGAATTACTCCAACTTTCAGGTCTCTTTCAACCCTTTACTCAGCCCAACCGTGACTATTTCCCCATCTCTTCCCCGGATCCTCCTTCCCCACCAGCATCCACCAGTCAGCCCAGTCAGCTGACAAAGAGAGCGTTTGCTGTGGCTGGTTCTGAGCTTGATGAGAATCTGTTGGTCAGCACATGCACTCTGATGGAGCCATTAGCAGGCTACATTACCCCACTCTGGTGCTACAGACTGAAAACACTGTGGTGTAAAAATAAGCCTTGAAGTAAACCTGGACATTGCATTATGATGTAACTTTTCATTCCTTTTAGGTGATAGAAGAAAAACAGTATGCTCCTCATCTCCAAAAGCAGCAGATAGCTTACAGCAGGGAGGTGGGCTACTACTGTTACAGGTGGGCAAAGCCAAAAGCTTTTCTGGAGGCAGGCTCCCAGGTAGGACCAGCTGCACCTCACAGGTGCTGCCAGAGGAGAGCAAGCTCCAGAGCTCTACTGAACTAGCAACATTTTTGCACTATTCTTCTCCATCTCTACAACACCCCCTAAAACAAAAAAACAAAGAAAACAAAAAGCATTCTTGTCTTTTACATTTTTTTTTCCCCACTATCCTAGATTTCCTGAAGATCCACTGAATGGTTTTGTCTGTCCAGCCCTGGCAGGCTTTTATCCACCGGGTGCCTGCTGGTAAAGCAAGCTTGAGCTTCCAGGAATTCAGTGGAACAAGACTGTTCCAAACAGAATTTTCACTGATGGATGCTGAAGAGTAGCTAGGAAAGGAATTAAAAGGAAATTCAAATGAACAAAGGCCCATTAAGAAAACTCAAAGAAATGAGCACTAAATCACCATAGCAACAGGACTATATGAATGGATCCTTTTCTTATGAAACTTTACTGGATTTCTACATTACTCAGGAGGATTGAGAGAAGGGTTGGAGATGTTTCTAACACTGATGAACAGGACTTTAAAGATAAAGACACTTATATAGTCTGTCAGCAGTACTCAGCACAAATTTTAAGAGCTGTAAATTAGTCTGGATTGAGAACGCCTCTTGAAGTGGCCTCACTAAGGAAAAGTGAGAAAGGAAACGTCTTTGTCTTATTTATATGGCAACAAATACAGTTGTCTGCTCCTCAGCCTGCTGGCCACGCTTCTCCCAATGCAACCAGGATGCCATTTGCCTCAGCTCAATGTCTCTGCCACGTTGCTTGTGCTCAGTTGTGTCCACTCTCACTCATACTGATGGATATCCACAACTTCACTTCAGCCACACACACTGCCCCATGTATGCAACCCCAACCAAGTCACAGCCCTGTGACTACACAAGGGAAGGAACAAGACCTGTGAATTCACACTCAGAGCATCAGTGTGCAGTCACTGGAGAACAGCTTCTGAATCTTCTTCCTTCTGAGCAGGAATGTGGAAAGCATCTTTGCAGCATTCCTCCTTCTGGTTACTCTTCATGTGCAGCACCTCCTTCCCTTATGGGCTTTGGTAAGCCTGATCACCAATAATTCTTCCCCTCTTTGAGTGAGGTGAATTACTTCAGTCATCCTTTTCTCCCCTCCAGATGAAGCAAGATGAACAGAGCAGCTAAATGCTTGCTGGAGAAAGCAGCTCTGCACCAGGCCTGGGATCCTGACTGCATCTGCTCTACACAGATCCTTCCCCTTGATCTGAGGAGTTGAGGACACCATCCAGTCCCTGCCTCAGAGCAAGTGACCATCAACATCACCTAAACTCTGAGGCACTGAAGGCCAAGCAGGCACCAGGCTGCACTGCCAAGCGTGCACACAACTGCTCCTCTTTTTTTCTCCCCATTCGCCCATTTGGACCTTCATGATTGTTATGACTCTCCTTCAAACACAGACACTGATTATGTGTATTCAGACACTTCTTAATAAAAACAAACAAACAAACAAAAAAGAAAATAAACCCCTGTTTTTTATTTTTCATTTTTTAAAAAATGAAACCTAGTTTTTATGTCCTTACCAATAAGGCACAATGATGACCCCACTGTGATCAGCAATCAGCTACAGCATTTCACTGCCCTGGCTTGGTAATTTAACAGTCCCACAGGACATGCACCCCAGCTTACAGATCACTGCCCTGACATAAAGCTTCCTTCCTCCTGTAACTCTGTGATGCAAACACATTTCTTGTTACCTGAGAGAAGAGACGCTGTACGGTCTCTACAGCAAAGAGACTGCAAAGTTTCCCCCCTTCCCTCTAAAATCAGGGATTCTAGGCCAGAGTGAGCCAAAGCAGCTCCCATTTTACTGAAGCATCCTTGGAAAGGAGTCCCCATGTCCCCACCACCCAGCAGCTTACCTTGACAGTGGGAAAGCCTTGCTGTGTCCGGTCCTTCACGGAGCCCCGGCTGCCCTCAGTCAGGTAACGAGCCCTGTGCTGGGTTTCTGGCTGTGCCACTATCTTCAGCTCCTTCCCCTCACTCTTAGTTGGATACTGACCACACAACATTGGGGTCTTCTTCCCTCCAGATCCCTTCTGGTTCTCTGATGCTCTGGGAAGTCAAAGCAGATCATTGAAAAAATGTTATAAGCAGCTCCACAATGAAAACAAAAACTAAAGCACAGAAAAGCTAAAAAGGTAAAGAGTGGACATTAATGGACAGAAGGTCTACAGTCCAGAGCAAACTGCAATTCTTTCTGAGAGAGAGGGAAACCTGCAGGGTGAAGAGGAACGGAGCTTCCCTGCCTCCTCCATCCAGTGCAAATAAGAGCTGCTTTCAGAGAGTAAACATAAGGGAAGGGAAAAGCAATTAGCATCAAACTATGTTAACAGAAGAAGGCTCACAACCTGCTTTTTCACAGCATATGATAAGGTCTGGTATCACCTGAATTGGCTGTTTCACTTCTGCAACAAATACACACATGTCCACACACACACTGAATGAATTTAAGGTTCAATGACACTTCTTTAGATAGGAAAACAGCCTCATGCCTGTCCCACCTGAACTCACATATCCAGGCAAACTCCAATACTAATTTCTGTCAAAACATTGATAAATTAAAAGAAAAAAAGAAGTGCTCTGAGGTAATGGCAGCAATCTGAGCTTAGCAGCGTGTGCAGAAATCCTGTGTCCCTCCAGGTGTGCACCTCTAACACCTCCTGCACTGTGTGTTCAGTTCCATAATTAAAACCTGAATGAAGCCCTCCACAGCACAACCCTGTGTGATCAATTTTGTCTCTTTGCTTACAGAAGGGCCTTCTCCTCTGCTCCTTGATTCCACCACGACTCACAGAACCAACAAATGGTTTGGGTTGGAGGGGACCTTAAGGCTCATCTAGTTCCACCCCTGCCATGGGCAGGGACACCTCCCACAGCCCACAACCCATCCAACCTGGGCTGAGACACTGCCAGGGATGGGGCAGCCACAGCTTCTGGGGGCAACTGCTCCTCCAGCCACCACCATGATAATCCCAGCACCACGCCTGGGACCCAGAATGTTCTGGGAAAAGGGATCCTGGTACTGCCCAGCCTGACCTGCCAGCTCCATAAATTAACAGAGGTCATTGAGATATGACTGAATCTTGAAGGGAAGCATTAGAGAGGCAGCCATCAAAATGAAATTCACTTTTAATACCCAAAAAACAAAGCTTTACCAGTGTAATGTTAATACTTTGGCCTCTCTGACACAACTCTTTTTCTGATGTCTTAAAAGCTGAGGCCCTTCTATTTCCCACATACTGATGTTTTATGTATTGCCATATTTATGCAAAGAGATGCTGCCTAACAATTAAGGTTTTCCCTCTAGAAACCTGAAGTAATCAATACTTTCAACCAGATTAGCTGAGCTTTAAAGCTATTCAAATTCAAAATTCAAAAAGCAAATTCAAATGTAAAGCCTTCCCCAGCTCTTCTCAATGGTCTTTCTTCTCAAATCACAAGGATATATCATTTACACATCCTTTTAATTTCATTTTTAATATTCATGCACGTACAAATTAGTAAAGTATTTCACACACACACATTTATCAGCTTAACTGTTACCAGCCAATGTCTCCTCAAAGCTAGCACTTCTTTTCTAAAAAGAAAAAAGAAATGTAAGTGGCAAATTCCACAATTCTAATAAAACAGATTTCCTGAGTTAAGCTTTGCCTGGTCCTGGCACCAGGACTGTCCCAGTGACAACCTGGAAGTGAAACTGAGACCAAGCATGACGGAAATCTGAGACTCTTTGCCCTAAATCCTGATCAGTTCATTTATTTCTAAAAAGCCTTTCAGAAATTCCAACAGTTTCCATGGGAATATATTCTTTTTCTTCCTAGCTCTTAAAGGCAACTGGCTAGAAGTCCCTTTTGAGGCAAGTACCATTTCCACTCCCCAGATTACCAAGGGTGCTCTTTCCTTGCTCTTCTTAAAGCCAAAAGTAAATGAACTCCCTTGGCTGAACTCCATCAGCTGGAAAGTTAAAAAACAAACAAACAAACAAAACCCCAGTCAGTACTGTGACCTAGATTTGTACTGCTAACTCTCCATATCCCAACTGCAAAATTAAGTTTTCTAGTACCCTGGGCATTTCTTATCCCAGAGCTCTTCTTTAAAAGGCCAGTTCTGTTCCAGAAGAGTTCTGCTGCAGTTCAGCCCAGCCTGGACACCACACAAGAGGAAGCAAATGGTGTTTCTCCACCCAGAGCATCGCTAATGGTACCGGGGAACATTCCCTGGTCAGCCCCTACTATTTTAGGCAATGTTAAGAGTCTTGTGATGCTTTAGACTGAGATCATCCCTACTGTTTCAGAGATCACTAGAGCTCATTTTAAAATCACAGTTCTTGCCTTTTGATAAGGCTCCTTCCCTTTGTCAGGGAGCTCCTCACCTCCTCTGGCCTGGGTGGGGGCAGTTTCCCAGTTCCAAGCAGCTTTACCCGTGCTCACTGCCTTCCCTGGCTCTACCTGGCCTCAGCTCTGCCTTGGTTAACACTTGGAGGTGGTGAAGGAGAGATGCTGGACAACTGCAGTCAGGCTTAGAGTGGCTGCTGCAAGGAGAGACCCAAAGAGCTGCCCGGGGGGGCACCCAGGCCAGCACAAACTCTGGAGAGTTTCTCAGAACCACTTTCTCACAGTGAAATTTTAAATATGGAACTGCAATGACCCTGGGAACACAGACTCCAGGTTCTTTCCCTTTGGAATATGAGAAGTTCATAATCTTTCCAATCACTCAATTCTTAATATTCACCATGACTGTGATGAACATTAGAATGCACTGCAAGCATGTATATGAAAGTAAAAACAGGAACAAAATGTGACACACACACACACACGCCCCCCCCCAAAAAAAAAGAAAAGAAAAAAAAAAGCAAATCTATTGCCTTGACCATCTTAAAAATACTAAAGAAGCCACAAGTTAAAAAATAATAAATAAATGTCTCCAGACACTATTGTAAACTGGTGAACTTTTTCCTCTTTAAGCAACTACTGAAATGCATTTAGTGAACAGTGTGAAGTGGGAGAGATGAGAGACCACTGCCCAGGCCCTGCAGACACACGCATGCACACAACTCAGAAGCACAGAGAGAAACAAGATTAGAGATTTATTTCTGAAAAAATCAAATACAAAAGTGAATTCACAAGAAAAAACAAAATCTGGTTCACCACGTCATCTTAACATTTTGCAAAAAAGTAAAGTGTGTGTTAATTTCAATCATGAAGAAACTGTTAACTTCTATTCCCATCACTCTCTCTATTTGATAAATAGAGAAAGAAAAAAACCAGAAGCAGCTAAAGTGCACAGACTGGAATCCTCACATAAAATCCTGCAAAAAACATTAAGATTTAGGGTGCGTCCAGTCCACTTTTGCCTTTCTTTACAAATACAATAACGTTTTTGCTGCCATTTTATAGATGGCATTGTGCAACCTTTTAGGAAGTTCACTTAAACAAGAATACAGATGAGCTCATCAGTGCTGTGCCCAACTGCTGCAGTAAAGTGTGGCTTTATCTTCTAAAGAAAGGTTAATAAGTCTAACGAGAAGTTACCAGGGGCTGGGACGCCAAAGGGAACAGCAGAGAGAGGAAGGGATTTATGTGAGAACCTCAACACTTGGTGGGGGGGCAGGAGGAGTTTTATTAGTTTGGTTTCACATATGCTGATAGAACTCTTTTTTTAAAAAAAAAGGAAAAAAAAAAAAAAAAAGCAGATACCAACCCATTTCCTGCTTTTGAGTTGCCTTTGCTGTCCGTGCTGAGCTGAGAAAGGACATAGTGAGGCGCTTTGGCACTGTCGGCATCAAAGATATCCATGTTGGACTCTTCACAATCTCGGCGTTTGATCCCTGGCCTCTGCTTTGGGTTGCGTTTGCGTGATTTACGTGGCACCTCAGTGTTATCATTGTAGGAACTGGTACTCATGTTACTGAAGTTGGAGGGTGATTCCTCCATCCACATACTGCAGCTCTGCTCTGACTCCAATCCACAGCCCTCATCCTGGCAGGACATCCGACTGTTGTCCAGCAAGTCCTCGGGTGGTGGCGAGATGTACAGGACTGTGTGTCTCTTCGGCGTTGACTGCTGCTGCTGGGCTGTGTTACTGGTTAACTGCTTGTCACTTACCCCTCGGGTACTTACCCCCACGGCTGAGGAGCAGCTCTCCACTTGCATAGCCTTGCTGTCGGTGACTGAGGTAGAGTAAATGGTAGGACTGGAAGAGGTGGTAAAGGAGCTGCAAGCACCGCCCATGGAGGAAGAGGAAGGAGCTGAAGAAGCATCTGCGGTGTATAATTCACAAGTAAATACAAGACACATGGTTCTGTGTGTGCTGGCTATAGCAGTCCCATTGAAATAAGGTGATTTAGGCACCGATTGCTTTCCCCCAACAAATATTTGGAATTTGGTATAAGTTTTAGAATGCAAAGGCCTGCAGCAATACAGCCTGGCCAGGAGAGTGCTTTGGAGATGTCCAAATAAGACTTAGGATGATCCATTGGAATCAATTTTGTTTTAAAACTTAATGTTAATCCATAAAAATGGCTGCAAGGAAACAGCTTTCATTGCCTCAGCTGGAGTAGTTAGTTGTGTAGAAGCCATTTAGTCTCAAATAATGGAGCCCCAATGCAAAATGCTTATAATCCACATTCAGTGCCAATTAAACCATTTTATTGTTGGAAAATTTTATTTTTGATAAAGACGGGACTGTGCTTAGCCACAAAATATTAAAATAAGTTTCTAACCTATGAAGCAGAGAACTACAGGTCATTTTTAATGCAGACACTCCCTGCTTCAGAGGCAAATCCTGGAATAAAAATATGAGAAAATAAATGAGAAAAAGAGCTGCTGATTATTCCATCATCAATGAGAAATAAAATATAAAATCAACTGAGTTGGTAGGCAAAATGGAACTGGTATCAGTCACTATGACACAGCTGTTTGTTTTGAGGATTCAAAACAGAGATGAAATCTATGTATTGGTGACACACTCAGAGAAAAAGACACAAAATTTCTGTAATTTGACTCTTTCAGTCACTGAGACTAATTTCTCTGAGACTTCTTTAGCTGAGCCCCTGACACGTCCAGAGGCAGCTTGGGACAGACCTCTGAAGTGTTCATGTGGAGCAGCATCCTCCATCCAGTGGGACTGCCACTGCCCCAGGGGTCACACAGCTCACTCTGCTTTGGACACAAAAGGACAGCTCGATGATCAAAACAAACCTCCCAAGATTTCTAGAGAACAACAGGCCCCTCTCCCCTGAGGAACCTGGGGAGGCAGGATGGACACAGGTCTCCAGCAAGTCAAACACATCAGTGGTAGCTCACTGAGGAACAACGAGCTGAATTTTATGTTCAGCCTTAAACTTCCTAACAGGGGGAGATGCTATTGTCTTCATTTCTGCACTGCTGACCACACCTTAACACAATAAACCACAGGAGTAATCTAATTCTGGAAATAAACTGAAACATATATCTTAATTGTACAATGTTTGTTCAGCTAGTTACTGCTGTCACAGAGGTGATACCTATTATGAAGAGGAGCAAAATGCTTTATTTCCTTTTTATTGCTTGGGATTTCTTTAAAATCTGAACTAGGACCTCTCAAGTCTAAAAGGCTTAGAGATAGTTGAACTGTTTTATCCAATTTAAGCTATTTAAAAGAGAATAAAGTAAGTTCAGCCATCATATTTACATTTAACTACCAACACGTGGCAAACCTTCCTACAAACCAGTCTTCTTGTGATACCTACTTGGGTACCAATGACTGATGATAAAGAATTCTTAATCAGTTATTGTTCCTTACAGTTTTTCTGTGCTAAATTGATTTAGTAGTAGACCTACAGTACTTCAGATTGTAAAATTTAGTGGCTATTACAGTTTATCAATAAACTATCCTGCTTTTATCTTCCTAGGAAGGCCCTTCCCCGAACCTCTCAGTGAACCAGGGGCAGATGAATGATACCAGTTCCATTTTCCAGTCTGTTCTTTGGCAAATACGGTGGCTGAAATTGGAGACTTCAGTCACTTTGAACTGCATTCCAATTTAAAGGCAAATTTATCCTTCTATATCATGCATTAATGCAATGCTTTTCTCAAAAACATTTATAGGGTTGGCAAGAACTATTAAATCTAGATATTAATTTCAGTGACAATATTTAGGAGCTGATTTGCAGCCACTTTGAGTTGAGAAAGATCGTTGCTATTTGGGATGTTTGTTTTGTTGAGACAGAATTAGTTCCCAGTCATAATTTATACACTCAAACAGAAAGAAACAGAAATCTGCAGCATGCACACCGTGTGCCTGCTGCACGCAAGTGTTTGCAAACTGGATTACTGGCACCAATATTTCCCCCATTTTAAACCAATTCTCCTTTTGATGGGTGAACCCGAGCAGCAGGCACAGCACAGGGCAGGGCACACACCTCCCCTCTTGCCTGCCCATGGACAGACTGAGACAGAGAAATAATTATGGACATTGGACCAGGGAGCAGGGCTCTAGAACTGGGAGGCTTTTCCTCCAAGGGATTTATCTTTTTGCAGTGAACACTGGGAATGTTTTAGAAAGGTCTTTTAAAAGACCTGTAAGAAAAAGAAGGTGAGAGCCCAGAGGCAGGGCTGCACTGGAGCAGCTGTGCCCAGCACTGCCCATCCCCTTATCCAATGGTTCAATGCAGCACCTTGGCCAGAAATGCAACAACTCCACTTCTCCCTCACTTTCATAGGAAAAAAATAAACAAACCACTACCCAGAATACTTTTCAGTGTCAGGCTAAAAGAGCTGGTAATGGTGTGGTTCTTGTAGGGTGCAGCATTTTGCAATACTCAACTCCCTCTCATTGCTGCCATCCAAAACTACTTCTCCTCCAGGCCCCTCTCCTGGAAGTTACAAATCATGTATGTGTGAACGTGTGTGCTTGCCCTTTAAACATTTCTGAAGGAAACAAATACTGGCCCTTATAAATTTACCTCAATTTACCAGAGACACCCTCTGTACCCCTAAATCACAGAATCATGGAACAATCTGTGTTGTAAGTGACCTGTAAAGTCGAGTCCCACCTGCCTGCAGGAAGCAGGGACACCTCCAACTGTACAGTTAGACTAGAGAAACACCAGGCTGAACAGCAAGGGCAGGAAAACCTCTCTCTCTTCACATCAATGCCATTAGCACCCCTAGGCATGCAAGTGTTTTAAAGCACATACAGGCCAGTGTCTTCTCTAGTGTAATGGTTTGAAATATGTAGGAAAATTTGACAAATATTAGAGCCAGTAAAGTAAACTGGCTACAGCAGAAAAATTAAATATACAAATTTAAAATCTGTTGGGGGGGATAGATTAGTAATTCCTTTAGTAACATTTTTAAGTTACAGGAATACTAAGAAACATACTAAATTCTGTGCTCTCTCACAGTCTGCAGGCCTGTAGCCAACCCATCTTCCTTTGAACTAGTAAATAAGTAAGTGGGGTCAAACAAGTAAGAATTCAGTCACTGCAACAAATAAACCACTGTGAGTTTTGTGTGGCTCCCAGTTGGGTTTATCAATTTGTTCTAAAGCCAGTGACCACACATACATGTCTCATACCCAAAGGAGATCTCTTGCTTGAATATGCTGTATTTTGAAAAAAAAAAATAAAATTTAAAGTTTCCAGTAATCCAAACATAACTGGTGCTGATTTACAAGGTGACTGCATTTTGCATTTCCTGGGTTTGAGGAATGAATTCCTCCCCCACATGCAGACAATAAAGAAAACATAAGGGGTGGAGATTCCACGTGCAGGGTGTACCTGGTCTGGCTGCTGGAGTGGACAGACACAGCTTTCCCAGTTCAAGCATTTCTTTTATTTGAGGTTACTTTTCTTTAGACACATAGGAATGGGAATTGTTACAGGTGTCTCTTTATTTGCAGTTTAACAGTGCTTGCAATGACAATATATGGTTTCAACGAGTACGTACACTTTGAAATATAAGACTGAATATATTTTAACACAGCCTCAAAATAAAATTTACTCTCAGAGCAACAACACTCAAGAAAAGCCAAGTGCATGTTATGGCAAGTCTGCAGCCACAGTATCATAAATCAAACGTGCACCAGCATTACAAGGTGGTGGTTTTTTTCCTTTATTAATTAAAAGAGAGAAAAGAAAACTACTACCACATTAGAGCAACTTTGGTCACTGTTGAAACTAAACCTCCTGAATCTATTCATTGTTGTCACTGTAACGTGTAAGGTAGCTGAAAAAAAAAAGTAATTCAGAATTTGTTGCCTGTCCTACAAGCTTTTCTTCTCTAAGAGAGGCAAAATGATATCAGAGAGTTCAGCATAAGGGAGCCTGGGTCTGGTTTGGACATCTTTATTTACACATCAATACCAAGCAATTCTGGAATGTGTAAATGAAAGACAGAAAATAACCAAGAGCTAACTCAGTGTTGAGTGCTGCAGTTCAGAGCTCATGGGAAGGTGCCCTGGAGCCTACATTTCAGAGGAACACCAACCATTTGTACATATTTCTGCTGCTCCCAAACATTACCCTCACTTCCAGGCAGTGAACAGAATTCCATTCACAACCAAGAGACTGAATCATTCAGGTTATCCCAGAAAACAAAAAACAGCCAAAAATCAGGCAGCAGAGGAAAGGATGCACCACACATGTGGCACCCATGCATGCTGCTCAAAATCCCAGGCTGACTGAGGGGACACAGCAAAGAGCATCCCCAGGAGCACATCAGTGCAGTCTTACTTTTCAGTAACATCAAGCAGTGCACAAAAAAAAATTATTTCCTCCTGAGTTAGCAACTCAGGCAATGAAGTCTATTTCTACATTATTTTCTGAAGTCAAACAAGGCATTCAGCCTCTTAAAAAAAAATCTGAAAGGCAGGAGAAAAAAAAAAATATATATATAGTCACTACTTGGCACTGAGGGAGTCTTGTCTTCAGGTAACACATGGAGCCCATCCTGAAATCCTTGTTTATTCTTTCCAAAGAGATCCTTAAATACAAGAAGGATTACCAAATTCCCAAAAAGAAACAAATAGCATCCTGATGACTTTTTTTATTTTATTGCTAAAGTCAATTCCCAGACTGGAAAGCTTAGGAGTATGAATATAAGCAGTATGCAAATAAACTGGATGTATTTGTACTTTTACAAGTTTTTCAGCCACCTCTCCATGAACAGCCAGGACTGTAAAAGGCCAGTAGAGAACTTGCCTTTTTCTCAAAACCTATCCTGCATCCCATATGATCCTCTTATGTGTAATTTAATTAAATAATCAAGTGTCAAAAATGAAACTCACCACAGAGGGCAAGGTTCAGGGGTGTATAAACAATATATGAAGTATACTCATTTATTAAGTTGGTTAATTTCTCTAACATGTCATGCTCCTGATAATCCTTTTGTATGTTAATTGGCTTATTTGAACCACTGAACACAGGAGAACAATTTCAGAACAAAGCCAGAAGGATACCATGTGCACAGTTTCCAGCATCAACCCTTGCGTTGCCAAAGGTTTTAAAGGTAAAACCCAGAACTCACAAAGTGGCTGCAAACCTGCTTTCAACACCTCACATGCCAAACTTGGGTTTCTACTTTTCTTCTTCTTGTATTACTGAGGTAATGTCAAAAACTTTTCAAAAAAGTTTAGTTTCAAATCAGTATCAATCCACTATTTAGAAATAAAACAAAAAGGAACAACAAAAAAAATTTAAAAAAAAGAGGGGGGAAAAAAAAAAGAAAGAAAGAAAAAAGACTTATGAAGAAGTCTGAAAACAAGACCGACCTATACCCTGGGTGAGATTGGATGGGTTAAGTGTCTCTGGCACTATTTGTCTTCACTATTGACAGACACTGTCACACAACCCACCACTCGATGCCTGTCTCTGAATGGCGAAGCTAGAATGCAAGTTAAGTGTATTAATAGAGAAAAAAACTAGCATCCCAGCAAATATAATCAAGCAATCCAATTCACCAGTCATTAAACACACTCAGATTCAAGATAGGTAGGTTAATTTAATTTACATTAAGCCCAACAGTGTAAATTCCCCTTACATTTGCATGCTGAACCAAGCAGTGTATCATACTTTGGGTACATACATCAATCAGTCTGGTTTTGTATAAATGACACCCCTTATTCAATCAACACTCCCATTTAGGTATCCAGGCAGAGCTGTTGTTAGTGGCTCAGACACACCAATTCCATGGATCTTAGATGCTCCCCACCTGGAGCCATAAGGGCTGCAGACAAGCAGATCAGAACTCTAGGACCTCAGCTGCTCTCTTCAAGCTCTACCTGTCACCTTCTCAGCTCCCTCCATCACCACTGCCTCCCAGGGACCAGGGCCTGGCAGAGAACACTTCCATTTCAGACTCTCTTGTTCTTCAGATCCACTCTTGGCTTTTTTTTTTTCCTCTTCTCCAAAGAACTCCTCCTGACCTTGGGAAGTCATTGCTGCTGCAGGCACTGATGTGCCCCAACAAGAATGTTCTCCTGCCCCTCGCTGCCTTGGCTTCTCCTTGGTCACTAAGGAACAGGGAATTCTCTTGTCTCAAGGAATCCTCAAGCCTTTCTGATGTAAGAAGAGACTTCATGCAAGAACTTGCCATAAAATACCCTCTGAGAACACTAAAGAACACTAAAGCAGCTTGTGTATGACTGAGCAGTTCTAGAAAACTGTGTTTGCTGATGAGATTCAGGAAGACTGAAAATGAACTTTATTTAGAAAAAAAAGAGATCACACACTATTGCCAGGAGCACTCCTTCAGCTTCTCCACATCCAGATGAGTGCTAACAAGCCAGTGGGAAAAGGCATTGCACTTGTATCCAGCATCAGGGAGATGCATTTTTAAAGAGCATCAGGATCTGGACTAAATGAATTCTGTAACAAAGAAGTGTTTGACCCATGACCACAGCAAACACACTGCAGACAGAAATCCCTGGAAGACATCCTCCTAGGAAATGACAGGAAGGCATTTCCCACTGGGAGGGTGGTGGGAAGGGGAAGGGAAAAGCCTACAAAGAAACTGAAGTTTTTACAGGCATTGGAGACCAACTACAAAGAAGAATCTTTTTTTTCTTTTTTTCTTTTTTTTCTTTTTTTCCTTTTTTTTTTCCCCAATAATTTATTTACAATATGTAATTATAAGCTCAGGATAACAGAACTGCAGCACTGATATCCTTTTTCTGAATTCTGGTAATTATTTCTACATCAACAGGAAAACTGACTAATGACACTAGGAAGGATGATAAATTGACAAAATATTTTCATTAAAAATAAAAATTAAGAAGCTTGACTCTAGCTACTCAGAAAATAAACCAAAGCAACTCAAAAAAAAAACCCCCAAACCAAAACATAACAAAAAAACCAACCTAGATCTCCATTCTGAGGCTTTCTTAGAATCCTTAGCTTGAGAGTGATGAGAAAGCCTTATCTTGGCAGTGGAAAACATGGCCCATAGCCTTTAGCACCTGGTCTCTACCCCACAGGTGATGCAAGTGCTTTTATCCATGTAGCAATTAAGAAGCAAAGCCTTATTTTCACAAAATGACAAAAGATGCTTATTGCAGTAACAATGATCAAACAAACCCAGTAACTCCTGACTGGGACAAGGAGTTTGTCCCTTTAATTAAAAAGGAGCACAAAACTGACAGGACCACCAACAGGTAAAGCTTCTTTGTTCACCAAACATTTTTCCAGGATAAAATCTGGATGTTTGGCTGGATGATGGAAAAATTCAACACATCACAGATTCGTTGTATCCAAATATGAAGAATACAAAGAGAGACCAGTAAAAACCTTTCCGTGGCATAAAATCTGTTTGCCTTTTGTTACAGCAGGAACAGTGCTCCTTCTGTGGAGAACTGGATCTAGGGTAAGAAATGGAAACTATCAGAATGGAAACGATGCAGGAAATCCTGTCCTGGGGAGCAATAGAAAGATGCCTCTGTGAAAAATGGAGCAGCTTGAGAGATCCCAACAAGCTGGAGAAGCTCAATCCAAGATCTGCTCCAGAAAGGACAAAGGGACAGTAAGTAGGAAAGCAAGTTTCTGTAAAAGTTTTCTTCACAGGGGCTCAGAAGGCTTGAACACTCCTGTTAGTGGAGATAAAAGATGAAAAAGTAACACTTGTTTAGAGTACATGGCCAAAAATCCTCTTGAATCATCCTCAAAAGGTAAGAACAAGGTGCTGACCTACCAATGAGAAGGTCACCTTTGAGGAAGGACTGAAAACAGCTGTGTGGATTTTAAGCATTTGAAGCACTTGTTCAGTGCCTCCTCATCAACACGAAAAAACTGTTCAGCCATTAAGAACCAACTGGAAAGAATCAGGCATCCCTCCTTGCAGCTGGAGCTTAAAAATACTGTGTAGAAGGCATTATTAAAGCTTCAGGCACATTTCTTTCCCATCAGAAATCTCCAGGCACAGCTTACAATGACATTTCTCAGCATGACACCCTCATGCATTTCAAGAGTCTGGAAGATGATTCATATTTAATGTGTTTATGGTACCACACCAGGCAAAATCCTCCTTTTCCTGTCCCTGAACAAAGACATTTGCAGTTCAAATAGCAAGGAGAACAGATTCTAGCAGTAAAACCAGCTCCTTTCTCTCCCTTCTGCTTTCCAGAAGAATAACAGAACTAGAAGCTTGAGACAGCAGCTTAGGTTGTGAACATGGCAGCTCAAAATCCTAGAGTTCTATTCAATTGTACTTGCCTGTTTGATATCAGGGAGTGGGTAATACCTCTTTTGTCTGGATTACTAAATATGAGATACACATTTATTAACAAATTAATGAAAATCCAATCAGCAACATTCCATTTTAATACTCTTAAAACTGTTCTGTAAATCACAAAACAAATTTCCAAAGGGAAGAACTAGAAATCTGCTCCTGCAAGGTCTTCACTGCTAAAAACAGCCCATCCTGCTCCTCAAAAAAAAACCAGAGAAGTTAACTACATTTCTCACACATAATTTGATATATATGGAACAAAACCCCACAGCAAAGTGACTGACAGAGAAGCCTCAAGTAAGTTGTATTTCAGACAGACCGACTTCCTCTGTGTTCTGGGAAAGCAGAGAACAAACTGCTAACTAATGCAGGAGTAGTAAAAAGCTCTCCCTGCTCTGGAACACTCCCTGTAACACAGCTCTCTCATTATCCAGATAATCATATCTGCAAGTGGGTTCTACATCCCTTCTGCTAGCAGCAGCTGCAGCAAGCCCTTCCCTCTAACCACCAGAGTGAGGGAGATTACCTACAACCCCCAGAGACTGGGCTAGCATCTCCCAGAGAAGTGAGAGTTTAAGAGCAAGTAAGAGCTGACAAAAATGATTATTAAAAAAAAAAAAAAAGGGGGGGAGGGAGAGACTTACCCAAGACAAGGGGAAGATTTCAGACTGAGGAACACAGAGTCATCTTCCCTCCTCACCCTGTCATCTCTACAATGCCAGCTCTTTGAGAGTGTCCCTGCAGTCTGTATTAAGGACTTGATATAGTCAAAGGAATACTGAAATCTTGGTCTTTTTAAAAAGTGACATGTATACTACCTCCCAACACCAGAGGGAGGAGCAGGGACTGTTCTTCTCACGTTTCTGCTCTGTAGCTTTGGAACACAGCAGATGGACCTGTTTTGCAGGTGTTTCTCTAAGATGTATGTCTTTTCTTTCAGGGATGTGGTGCAGGACAGAATAAAGACAAAAACAAACCACCCCCCAAGGATGTTACACTACAGCTACCTCTGGGATATCATTCAGTGGGGACAAGGCTGAGCCCTCCCTGACACCCATGGGTCTGGCACCCACTGCACAGCCCAGGCTGGGGCTGCCCTCGATCCTCCTGGTCATCACAATTATGTGTTTATAAAAGACCAAGAATCAATTGTTCTTGCCCTCACTGTGGTGGAAAGTGACATAAGCAATGAAAACAAAAGTAGTGCTTCCTCTGACTGGGGTGGTTTTGTTTGCCTGGTTAAGTTTCTTCCAAGAAATTTTTTAACAACCTGGAGAACTGCAGTTGCTTGCACTTCATATTTTTTGCTTTGTGCTTAACACCCCCAATCCTCATTTTAATGGCACCCCAACACTTAACTTCTCCTCACAACACTGGTGGCAGGTCTGCAAAGGCACAGCTCAGGAAGCTAATCATGCCAGCACAAACTGACAGCCCCAGAGAGGAGCTGGCTCCACCTGCTCCCACTGCTCCTTCCTCCCCACATCTCTCCTCTCCTTGTGCCACCAAAAGCTTCTGTGCAGACCCTGACCCAAGGCACTCTGCAGCACCCATGTGAAAAGCTCCTCTGGGGCAGCAGCAGCAGCCAAAGCCTTTGTGAAACTATGGTCTCTGAAAGGGTTGCTAACTGAACAAGCAGGTCTGCTTTCAGTGCTAAATAAAAAAAAATCTCAACGCTATCTTTAAGATTTTCATTCAAGAAATCGTGCTGCAGTTTAACCCACACACAGCTAACACATTCTTGGGTTTTTTTAAATGAACAGGGCTGGCTGTTAGCAGACACTAAATACCTGCAGGTAACAGACATTTAGTTCCATTCAAGTTTTTAAGTTGTTTCTGTTAGATATAGAATTAATTAGCAGTTTGTGACTATCTGTGGATTTAGAGTGTAACAGGGTCTGGGGGAAGTTTTTTTGTTCACTTGTTTTTTAAGATACATGCTTCTGCAGGACTTGGTTGCTCATTAGTCTTAGAACCAAACCAATCACTAAGTATCTTCATTTTAGAAATATATGCCCAAATTATTTTTGACTGATACAAAAATATCCAGTCCTTTCCATATAACAAATACAAACATCAAATCCTTTCCATGACCAAAGTTCCACTGTGCACAGTTAAATCCACAGGTTCTCTCAGAAGAGGTCTGGCAAAACATGAATGGTGAGCAGTGCTGTAAAGTTTCTCTGACAGTTCTACAGTCATTTCAGTTTCTGATCAGGATTCCTGCACCATGCAAATCTTGGAAACATTCTCAAAACCAACATGTAATGCATATGAGACAGAACAGTGATGCAGCTACTGGAATCCTCACCTTCCAGTTTTCTCAAGTAATAATCTAAGGCCAATTAGGAAAGTGGAACATGACCTTGTAAGAAATGTGGGGATCAAATTATGCAAAAAAAAGCCTTATCCCATAGAGAGAAATGTACCAGTCATGACCACGACCCTTTTCCCTCTAAGGCAAACCTCACAAATGAGAATTTTGCCCTTAAATCCTCACTTTGTTAAGTCTAATGAAGATCAACAGCAGAGCCTTTAGACTAAAGTCTAAAATGTGACTGGGAGTAAGACAAAGATTAAAAGGTCATGTCTCTTATATGCTGTCAATTAGAAAAGCAACTCATTTAAACTTATCATCTTATAGAAGTGCCATCCTGACATAGGTTCTCATGTATGTGAGGTTTTTGTAACACATTAAAATAGAGAGCTACCTGTGAGTGCAGTTTAAATACTAATTCCTCAGGCTTCTTAAAGGAAAATACCATCTTTCCTCCTCTTTATAGTTTTGGTAAAAGTTTCATGTCCCAAAATGTCATCTCCTAATCTACTTTTTATCCTAGCTAGAATTCACTGGTCGAGTCAGTCAGCATTGCCTTCACTCCAAATTGGCACCTATTAGCACTGAAGACAGAGTGCATTCTAGGAGTTAACTGGAGCAGTAACAGAAAAGCAAAACAGAGCAGTATATTCCTTACTGATATATGAAATACAGCAACTGTTAACACAGAACACCTGATCATTCTGATCACCCACTTCAGTTTACCTAAACTCTCCTAGAATGAACTCTGTTACTTCTCCAACAAGTGTGGGGTTTTTTGTTTTTTTTTTTGGTTTTTAACAATCAAAACTTTGCCAGCACTGTTCATGTTGGCCAGAATGTTACAAACCTCAAGAAAGCAAGTGAAGAAATGAGAAGGCTTACCAGCAGCAACTACAGCTGGAGGCGGCGAACCTGCCTCGCCACCACTTGTTTGGCTCATGGATGCTACAGATGTTTCTCTGGAAGGTGGTAACTGCAGCTCCTTTGGGAGAAGGTCATAGACAGATTCTGTTGAACAGAAAAAAAGAGAAAAAGGATTTAATCAAAAAGTGTACTCGTGTTATGGAAGAAAAAAAATATGTTTTCGCCTAAAAGATCTGAGTGATAATCCAAGCTTTTGGGAACCTTCTGAAAAAGTTACATTTAGAGCTCGGAAACTGTAACATCATGGGAGAAAGTTATCCAGAAAACAAACAAACCACAAAAACATAAGGATACACATTCTGAAGAGCAAAACAAAAGGATACAATCTTGTTCAAACAAAGAAACAATTCATGAACTTCCAGGGAAACTGAACTCATTTAGAGGAGCGGGGCAGAACCACGTGAGAATCAGAGACAAACCTGTTCTCAGAACTCAAACTCTGCAACCCACTTCTGAAGAAAAAGAAACTAATTAAGTACTGCCATTCCCCCAAATATCCTATAACATCTTCCCAAGAGTTTCAATCCTTACTGTGCAGGATTCCTTATTTCCATTTCTCTTCAGCTTTTTTTTTTTTTTTCCCCCCAGCCTCACACTCCTCTGTAAACACATGCAGCCACTCCAGAGAAAGCAGTCTCCACAAACACCATGGCTGGTGCCAGTCTGCTTGGCACAGACAGCTCCTTGATGTCACCCTAGCAGATCCCTGCAGCTCCAGTGACCACTGAGTCACCCCGACAGCTCCACTGAGGCACAAGCACTCAGCCACAGGCACCTCCCGAGGGGACACACCAAGGAGGCACCACTTCCAGCACCCCCTCTGGAGGTGGAAATAACCTCGATGAAAAACTACAAGCAACCAACAACTCTACAGCACAGAGCTTTGTGAAGTCCCCATGATGGATGCCCTCCAGGAGCAGGCAGGTAGCTCGGTGTCAGGGTTTCACCCAGTTCCCACGCTGGGAACGGTGACAGGACAGCTTACAACAGGGTCATTGGAAATTCAAATCTGGTGGAAGCCTTGGAGAACCTTATCACTGCCCTTCCACTGACTGCTGCTGCGGATTGGCAGCCTCAGTTCTCCTCTGTCTTCCTCAAGCTGGGGAGCCCTCACGTCCAAAGCCCAGGGAAGTGCCATGAAGGATGCAACGTGGAGCTGCCAGCCAGAGCTCTGTATTTTGCAGGGGTTTGTTATCTGTCCTGCTGCGTTCTGAGAAAGCTGCTGTGAACCACAAAATCCCAAGCAGTTCTCAGAGATGGTGTTTATTTCCACACTGAGTGGCTCCTACAAGCTTGGCCACTGGCAAATCCATCAGGATGAGAAAAATTCCCCAAATTAAATGCGGTGTTTGGAAACCACAAGATGTGGGGTGGATTTATTTTCTGCTGAACTACAACTTTTCCTCAAGATGAGTATCTGAACTCAAGAGACCAAAGATTGAAATGTTCAGATTTTATCCCAACAATGAAAAGGACAAACACAGCCAAAGAAAGACACAGTTATGAGGAGAGTGGATGCCTGGCTACTTGCCATCCCTGGGTTCTTGTCCCCGCAGCCACTTCTTTGTGCAGCAGCTCCAGGCAGCAATCCCCTGTGCAGGAGCATCAGACATTCCTCTGGCTGACACTGGCATTACCACCTTCCAGAGCTTAGGAAAATCCAAGCTGACTTCTGCCCAAAACCCGACCATAGGTAGATCACAGAATCACTGGATCACTTTGGCTGGAAAACACCTTTAAGATCACCAAGTCTAACCACTGATGCTGAGTGCTGGAGCAGCTGCTGCACTGTAATTACCACCCAAGGTACCTACCACAGCCTTTCATATTAAAAAGTTATGCCTATTCAGCTTTGTTGACACTAAGGGATCTCAGCTCCAAGCTCATCCTGCAACAAATTATTCCTAGCAAGCCACCAAAGGCACCGACGTGCTGCACCCTGCCAGAGGTGAGCAGGCTGCAGCCCCTGAGGAGCAGGAGCAGGATTTCAACCTGCTGCAGCTCTGCTTGTGCTGGGTGTTCATACCTAAGACACTGAGAAGCAACTCACCAAGGACTTCTGTTACACAAAATGTTCAGTGACAGGCCCCAAAATGAGAGATTATAACACAACACGTGTGTGTGCATCTAACCAGAGAAACCTTTGGATTTTTATGTATATGTTGCATATATATATATACACACACACATTCCTTTTAGTTGTCTTCCAAGAAATCCTCTTTAAGGAGAGAGTTGCTCATCATTCATGACTCACAAGATATTGGGTGTTGATTACAAAGCCTCGTTTCCAGCAGCTCAGGTATCAGGTAGGAGAGCTGTTCTCTTTGGGTTGGTTGTTGGCTTTTGTGTGTGTGTGTCGTTTAAGAAATTTATTTTTAACCCTCAAACATGACAAAGGTTCTGTCAAGTTTGCTGCTTTAAAGGGATGCTCAGATCTAAAACTCCCACAGCATATCTTTTCTCAGGGAACACAGCTTCAGAAGTGATGCACAGCAAGCACAGTTACAATCCTGGTGAGTAATTCTGACAATAGGATGGAGGGAGGGAAGAGCTAGCGTTAGAACTGAAGCACATTCCCAAAGAACACGAGACCATTAACACCATCCTGAAATTTCTGCTTCATTGATAAAAGGACCAAACTATTTAAAGCATGGTCTAAAATACCTTTCACCCCAATACACTTGGATATCATACCTGAAACTGAAGATGTGCCCTACACTTGGAGAAGAAACTGCACTTGAGGTGCCACTGAGAGATGTGGTGGAAGAGGAGCACAAAAAGCACCACGAAGGTTCAGCCCTGGCCACCATCCCTGTGTCCTCCCCACTTCTTCCAGGACAGTCTCCTCATGGCTCCCCATAACTTCCCTCCACTGCCAGCAGTGTGTGAAACACTGCCCAAGAACATCCCAAAGAGGAGTGAGGGAAAGCATGGGAGGGCTGCTGGGCAACAGAAGGAGGAAGAGGGAATAAAACCACAGGATTAACACAGCTGACCTGCTGGAGTGGGCCCAGAGGAGGCCACAAACATGATCAGAGGATGGAGCACCTCTGCTGGGGGGACAGGCTGAGAGAGCTGGGGTTGTCCATCCTGGAGAAGGGAAGGTTCCAGGAAGACCTTACTGCAGCCTTCCAGTACTCACAGGAGCTTGCAAGAAAGATGAGGACAAAACTATTCAGCAGGGCCTGTAGCAACAGGACAAGGGGTAATGGCAAATAACTAAAAGAAGGTAAATTTAGACTAGATGTAATGAAGACATTTTCTGTGCTCAGGGTGCCCAGAGAGGTGGCAGATGCCCCAGCCCTGGAAACATTCAGGTCAGGTTGGACAGGGCTGTGAGCAACCTGGTCTAGTTGCAGATGTCCCTGGTCACTGCAGGAGGTTGGACTGGGTGATATTTTAAGGTCTCTTCCAACACAAACTATTCTGTAATTCCATGAACACATGGCAGAAGTCTAAGGTCAAATCTAAGCTTTTAAGAAAAAAACAAACTCCTGTTTTTTCTTCAGAACAGATACAGCTTTAAACCACATCTTTAGTGAACTGGATTACTAGGAACTATCACTGAAACACTTCTGGGAAATATGAAATTGCTTGGGTGCCTTTAAGAAACCCTGCTGCAACAAATCTGCTCTACACAAATCAGACTTCAAATGAAACTTTGTGTTTTCACCTAAACACAGGACAGTGTTTATATATGCTGCACTATAAATAGCATTAAAGCAAAAACTGACAAATTCCAGAAAGATTAGAGTTGTTGCAAGGAAACTAATTCTTCCCCAGAGGATATAGTTTCCCTCCACACCTGATATCTTACTGAAATAGCTAAAGCTCCCTCCCCTATTGATCAGCTCACCTCCATCACCCCATTCTGCACATGGCTGCACACACACACTGAGTACATTAAATTTGCTGCTCTAATTTCATGTTTGTTCACATGGAAAACACTCACACACACACAAAAAAACCTGTTATGTAAGTGCAGTATTACATTTGAGGGCAAAAATTAAAATCAGCATCATTACTGATTTCTACCTCATCAGCAAGAAAAAATACGTTGAAAGAATTCCTGTTTTCAGCAGCCACTGTGTTGGATCAATGAGTCAAGTCTCAGCTTGCTGGAAGAACCAAGAGTTTTCCAACTTATTGCTGACTCCACATCCCCTTGACAAAGATTCTGGTCGATCTCAGGTTAGTGAGGTTTTTTGGTAGAAGTAGCTCCGTTTATACTCAAAATCTCCATATTTTCTCCATATAGAAGAAGTGTAATGCATTTCAGGGTTACAGTTGTTATCAAGTATAAACAAGACCAACAAATAAACAACAAGACAATAGCAATGACCAGTCAAGACTTCCACACACATTGCTGCATGCAAACCTGCTCCTGCATCATGTCATCAGTTATCAGACATTCTATTTACAATAAACTTCCCAATCTTGAATCATCCCTCCAGCACCTCAGCTGGAGTGCCCAGGTGAGCCCAGGCTTCCCAAGCTCTGCTGCTGTAACCAAGGACACATGGGGACAGGAAGATTTATTAGAAGTATTTGAAGTGTCAAATTTCTGCAACTGTATTTTATCCAATTATCCCACCCCTATAATCTCCCATCTGAGATCAGCTGCTTGTAACTTTGATCTTCCTGCCAGTTACACTGACAGGTCAGAAAACTCTATTTCACGTGGTTGTACTGCCCAGAACCGCACCCAGCACCAGGGCAGCATCCAACACCACTACAGTTTAAATCTTGGGAGAAGATTTCGTTGGTGTACTGCTTGAAACAGCAGAAAACATTAATAATTTGATCCTGGATTTACTTGTTAGAGCAGCACATCATAGCCAGCACAAGCAATGAGCATCCCAGCCCCCGTGGCTGGCAGTGGGACCCAAGCCTGCACCCGGTCCCAGGGGAAAGATGTTCCCCAAGAACTGCAAGAGCAAATCCCAAAGATCCACAAAAAGGTACACAGCACTGCTAGAAGGGATGCTCACCTATAGCAGCTGCTACACGTAACTACTATCAGCTCAGCTTAAAGAAAAAGGACTGAACAAGAAGCAGCTGGATACATCACCACCAGGCTGAACAAAAAGCCATCCTGGGGTCAATGTGTCTCTGGGTCAGTCCCAGCAGCTGGTGACAGGAGCTCTGTCTTTGAGGAAGAGGAAGGAGAGGCCTGGGAAGGATTTAGGCAAAGTAACTCAAGAGATACAGAGCACAGTGGGTGAAGCTGGTCTGATGATGCTGCAGAGCAAGAGGCTGCTGGTTCATGCTCCTGTTTTACCCACTTCACCTCAGTGTGCACATAGAGCTGCCCTTTTTGTAGGAATGTTTTTAGATTTCTACAGACAAATCAAACAGGATACACTGCAGCCCTGGCAAACCTAAGTTCTCCAGTCTTCCCACATCAGCAAGTGCCACACTGAAACTTTTAAACCTTTCTCATCATCCCTAATCAAAGGACCTTTCAGAAACACACCATGCCCAGGGACATTAGATTCCTCCTCACTAATAAGGAAACTGGGATTCTATCTAGACTTTATTCTTAGGAACAGAGCAGTTAAGTTTATGGAAGCAAAGGGAACAGAACACAACTGCTTCTTGTTGGGGAGCACTAAGACAACAGAGAGGTTCTGAGAGAACCTGGCCCAGAGAAAGCCCCACTTGTCCCAAAGCCTACATACTCCTACCCTGGAGAGTGCTCTCATTCATGACAAAAAAACAAAACAAAAACCCCAAAACAAAACAAAACCAAAAAGAATTCTCATGTCAGTATTTCACCTGAACTCCTACGGTCCTAGCAGCTGCTTTCAAGCTACACTTGTGTGATTTAACAGGAGATATTTCAACACTTGAATGGAGACAGATGCTGTCACTTCAAGGGGATGGAAGGCAGGAAGAGGAACAAGAAGTTGTTTCCCCAAAACACCCAATTAAAACATTTGCATACAATGAGTTCAGCAGTACCACTGCAGACCAAGCCCACAGGGATGCAGTGTTCCAAGACATGCAGCACTTGCAAGACCTCTCTGCAGCCACCCACCTTTCATGGATCATGACTGACTCTTCAGTTGCATCTACAAAGGAATTTCAGGAACACAGACCAAAATTGCTATTTCTAGCACTTCAGAGCCTCACTAACTCACACTGTGCTGGGAGTGGCTCGTGATGCCACTGAAGAACTTGTCTGTCCTCAAGAACTTGTGAGGTTTTCCTCTCCTACCAGCACCTTTACCTGAGCATGATCAAGAAGTGGGTGCTGCTGAGAACCAGCCCCAGTATTTGCAGAGAGGGCATTTTCCACTTGCAGCTGGCATTTTATGCCTTCAAGGCCAGGTACATCCTGGAAATCCCTCACCACTTCTATGACCTCGTGGGCAACAGTGGAGTTAATCCTTGTCTTTTAATAAGCTCCCTGCACTGACTGGCTGCCCATTTGATCCCCACTGCTCCTTGTCTCCTCAGCATGTTTTAATACCCGTACAGATTTGGCTGCTTCTTCCAAAGCCATTTCCTTGCTACAGCACATGACAGTCACACCAGAGATTAGACAAAACCTTGGTGTACTCTTCTAATCAGCTGGCAGCATCCAAGCAGAAATCTCTTCTAATGATGTACTCTAAGCTGATAAAAAAAAAAAAAAAAACACAAAACCAAGCAAACAGGCAAAAAGAGTTGTTTATATGGAACCAAGATCAAAAAAGTTAGAAATACATGAACCTGCAAGTAGCCTCTGCTCCACGGTGCAGCAAACATGTTCAGGGAAATAAAGGAACTCTCTGAAGGAAAAGATAACAGTGTCCATCTTCCACCATATCCCCAGCAAAGGGTCCAAATTCAGGTGCAGAGCACCCATACACATATGTATAAAGATCCTGGGATGCTGCTCCGTTCACATTAAGACACGACTTGGACCTAACCCTGTATTACCAAGGTTCCAGCTGCCAACTAAGGGCCTGACTCCAAAGGTGGCTGCATTACAATAACACTACATATGCAACTGATTATCTTCAGAAAGTGTTGTGGGTGAGAGATGCTAAAAGCAAAATCTGTTCTACACCTGAAAAAATTTAGGCCTCTGAATCTGCCAGAAGACCTTGTGGTTTGTGTGTTTCATTTAAAGCCTGTTCTACTCAGAAGTCCAGTGTCTGATAAACAATAAAGTTCAGTGGCTGAGTTTATTGTATGCCACCATTCCACCACAATAGCTTAGTTCACAAAGAGTTTTTAAAGAATTAAGAGGGGGGGAACAGGAGGAGTGTTACATCAGCTCTAAATATTCAAAATCTAATCAAAGCCTTGCTTTGTTGCAAAATGGTAGTGCCATGTGACCCCCGTGGATTTTTCTGTATACAAAAGGTTGGGTGTGGGAATACTGTGACGCAAACTCCTGAGCCTGTCAGGAAGAACCTGGAGCAGGCAGCTGATGAGCCCCCCTGGCTTGGCCCTTCCATACAGGCACCACAGACAAACAGCTTCTCCTGCAAACCCCAGAAAAGCATCTGCTGAACAAGTGTGGTTACTCCAGCACAGAGAACACGGTCCAGAGGGTCACCCTCAAGTGGGGCAGACACTGGACAAGGTGCCAACACCCCCGTTACACAGCAGTGACTGCTCCCACCTAACCAGGCTGCACGGGGAGGAGGAACACCAAGACCCACTGGAGGAAATCCTGCAGTGAAAATTACAGACAGATTATTGCTTTGGGGGTTTTGTCTCCAAGTTAGCAAGATGAAACATTACTACAGCTGCACTGAGAAGAAGTAACTCCACCTCAGTGCAAATGAAGCAGGATGTGCCCAGAGCCCCGGTACCAGCAGGGTGCTGAGGGGCTGGGGCAGGGCACCCAGGGCTCCACGGAGGAGACTGTGAGAGCCTCAGAAAGGCAAACAGAAGCAAGACAGAGTGCCTAGTGCATTAAAAAAAACCCCAGAAACAGAGTCAAGCACAGGCCAGATGGATCAGTGACAGCTAAAGTACTTACTGCTCCAGCATCCTGGTTTTCTTGTTGGGGTTTTGGACAGGGGTTTGGGGGGTTTTTTCCTTCCTCTTTTTGTTTTCTTGGTTGGTTGTTTTGAGTACTCCATGGGAGATCCAAACACTCACTTGCAGAAGTGTGAATCAGCCAACAATAGCTGCAGACAACAGCAGCTCTGCTGAAGGTACACCAGAGATTTTCTATGGTAAAGTCACAAAAGAGATTTGGAAGAAGGAAAGAACAAACAGCATGAGTACATCAGCTTTTGTTCTGTAGCTGTCAAAAGTGAATTTATGTTTTACTACAGACTCTCACAGTTTCTGTATTTCCTAACATCTACACAACTTCAGTTGACTTAACACAGCTTTGCTTAGCAGTAGTTAAAATGAGGCAAACAGCCCCCAAGACAGGTTTAACTCAGAGCAAGAAGGAAGACTCTGCTTGAGCCAAAGTAAGAACAGATAAAATGCAGTGACTGTTCAAAGAATTAAAAATAATTGTTGTGTAATGCATGCCAAAAGCCAAAGATGACATTTAATGAAGCTAAATAAAATGACTCAATACAGTACTTAATTGTCTCAAAGCAGATGCCTTAAAACCTTTTACAAAGGTGTCAGTCTGATCACTCCTCTTTTTGCAAATGCAGACACTGAGCCCCAGGAAGAACGGAACTCCCAGGGCTCCCCAGCCAGCAGCAGGACACAGTCCAGGATGTCTTAGTGTTCAGCTCACTAGATGACACTTGGCAAAACAACACTTCTATTTTATGTCTTCCAGGATGCCTCAGAGTAACACGATTAATCAGTTCCAATTGTCAGTGTAACCTCAAATAGGTGAAGACTGCTTCCTGCTGTCCCTGCAGACATCAGGTTTCCCCCAGGCAGTTCCCAGCACTACCTGTCCCACTCCTGTTCACCCAGCTCTCCAGTGAGGAGATGGCAGCCAGGCACTTGGCAGCCTTCCCGCCACCCTACTGCTGCTTTCCCTTCAGCAGCACCTCTGAAGAGAGGACACTGGAAAACTGTAGACAACAAACTGCTATTTATAGGACAGAAACACTACTACTCCCTCCCCATCTGCCAGAGTGCACTCAGAGGATCTGTAGCTGGTGGAGCAGCGAGGCACTGGAGGCAAATCTTCCCCCAGTGCTCCGGTTATTGCGGTGCTGGCACAAGACCGCTGCTGCTGTGGAGCCTCTTCAAAGAAACTGCAGCGTATGCACGGATGTTTTACACAGCCAAACAGAAAATCTTTCTTCCAGTTCTCTCTGGCTTCAGACAAAAGCAGCAAGCCCTAAACCAACACACTCCCTGAGCACACACTGGGAAGGCAGATGCCACGGCCTGGCCTGCGGCAGAAAACTTTGTGATGAAAGAGCTGAGGTGGGTGCAGCTCCATGCTGGAGAATCAGCAGAGGATGTGAGTGCTCCACGTTGATGAGGCAGCACTGGACACTGCCAGATCCAAACCTTGCCTGCAAAGGCTGCTGCTCCAACACCAAGATGTGCATCAGAGTCTGTCATAGAGCCATGGAATGGTTTGGGTTGGAAGGGACCTTGAAGATCATCCAGTTCCAACCCCCCTGCATGGGACACCCCCCACCAGATCAGGTTGTTCTAAGCCCCATCCAGCCTGGCCTGAGGTTTGACCTTCTTAAGTTTGACCTTAGGAGAGGGAGAGGAACATTCAGGTGTCCTGGAATAGATCAAGATGTCACTGAAGAAGAGAGCAACATCTGCTGAAAAATGTTCTTATGTTTTAAAGAAAGATGATCAGTAATACATTATTAACCACCAAAGTCATCAACATTTTATCACAACTGTAATAGCTTTATTTCTTGTACTTAAAAGTGAGAAAGCTAAAAGGTGTTTCTTGTGGGTTTGTGTTTGGTTTTTTTTAAAGTTCAAGTATCACTACCAAAGACACCAGAGCTAAGGAGGTAACTCTGCAAGTACCTCCTAACTGAACCCAAGTCAGTCTCTGCAGTATTCACTAACCTTCAGAAAAGCTGTTAATCCCAATATTCGTGGTTCTGCACAGCAGGGCAGGGCTGAGAAATTAATCCTTTTAAAGTTGAATTTCAACAACTGACAAAGGCATGTGTTAGCTGAATTCTATTTATGGCATTCATCCAGATATCAAATAAAGCTTTTCTGGCTGTGTTTCAGTCATCTCTATTCACAGCTCAGAGAGTACTTTTATAAATGTAGACAGACAGCATAAAGCCTGTGTCTTGTTTGCATCCAATTTTACACATCTCCGAAAGAGAGAACAGCATTATTTAGTAATTGTCACTTCAAGAAATGGACCTCTAATGACTTACTGAGAGGTCTGTCCTGTGCAGTCATCAGCTCCAGACAAAAAACCCAAAAACTGAAAGATACTGAAACACCAGAGTGGGCAAGGCAGAGCAGCTGAGGGCTGGCAGAGCTGCATGGACACGGACACAACAGGGCACTGCTCCACTCAGCAGTGAAACCCTTCAGCAAAGGATCTGAAAGGCATTACCACACAGGAGGAGCAGTATTTGAAGAGGTACACTTCTCTCCAACAACCCAAAAGAGAAGGTAGTTTAAACAAATCAATCCGTTCACAATACCTTAAAAATTAAAAATTTAAAAATAATAATTAAAAAAAATCCAGCGTTGCCATGTCTTAATCTTCCAGCATGCTGGAAACTGCACTAAGCTTAAGCTTGGAAAGAATCCAAACATGATAGGTATAAAAAGTCAATTAAGGAGTTCAAACAACCTCTTTTTTTTTTTTTCCACAGAACAGTGTTAGATGCAGCTGTTACAATGACACTTCACCTGTGATTCTATATGAATCTGAATTTTAAGGCGCTGGTTTTCTCCCCATCTTCACATCCTGTCACTACAAAGACTTCATCTCATAAATGCCCAAAGAAACCCAAAGACCATGTGAGAACAGGATATTAATAACAGCCATTCACCAGCCACTTTAAAACATTGCTGTTGTTTTAAAATCCAAGTTCACCAGGAACAGAGGTAATCAGGTGCTCCAGCCAGTGATGCTGGTTTCACAGGTGCCACGTCCAAATTCAGAGACCCACAGGAGTCCACCTGACCCTCTGCTCACTGCTGTCTGAGAACAACCTTTCTCAGCCCTTCCTGATTTGCACCATTTTTCTGACCAGGTTATTTTTTCCATCCGTAGAACCAGATCTGCAGCACCAGCAACACCCAATACATGCATTTCTTTATTTTGAGGCAACACCCCAAGATTAGACCCTGAAGAACAGAGTGTACAGGCACTCAGACAGACTTCCAACAAATTACCATTGCCTCTTGGGTTCAGGATTGCCCCACAAAGCTGGGTCTAGGGGCTATGTCCAGGAGACCTGGCATGTCCTAGTAACTCTCACCATGATGTCTAGCACCTTGAGCCCACAGAACATCTTCATGCCTCCCTCCTTTCACTCCTTTCAGTAAAATACTGTCATTAAAAGGTATTTGCTTTTCTCATCCCCAAAACTGAGAAATATTTATGCTTCCTGCCATCATTTGTGGTTTCTAGTTACAGTTCAAGCGCTATGTTTGATGATAAATGTATTTTCTCAAGGCAAACACAAAGTAATGTTTAACAAACAATGCTCCCTGGCACAGCTGAAAGCAAGCTCTGCCCCAAGTCTGACATCTCTAACCCCTTCCCATACACTGACTGAGCAGGACTGTGCCAGGTGTGTTGTGTGACAGCCATGGAGCCCCAGCCCCTTCTATCTCACCAACTTCTCTTCCTCTTGTATTCCAAGATCTCAGATGAGGAGGCAAAACTGCCTGGCTGTTAAACACCACTGAAAGTCCTGACAGACAGCCTGGGGGCTTCACAGGCATCTCACCCAGTCACAAGGCACCTTGGAGCATGGCACACGAGCCCCACATTGCCTGCTCAGCTTTCTGTCACCAGCAGCACCACCAGCAGCTACTCTGAAGATGCTCATGATGGAAACTGGAAAAAAAAAAAGCAGAAAGCTAAAAAGAATGTTAAAAACAAATTCCTTTTTGTAAGCCTGAATGCTGCAGCAGCAGCCTGTTATGGACAGCATGTGTTCCAAGCTCTCATCAGGCAGAAGGTGCTGGGGTCCCAGCTCAGGCTCTCTGCACCAAGGAGCTGCACACCCAAGCACAGGCAAACCCGGGCAATAAGCACTGCACCTTGAAGGAGTTCCTCAAGGAAATAAAGAGGCAATGCAAGTTGTTTGTAAAAAACAGCCTTTGAAACTACTAAGCAAGCTCTTCTCCAAGTATGTTCATACACAACTCCCAGGAGACAAGTGGGAACCTAAGCCAACCATTTAGCAGCAAAACAGATAAAAGATTCCTTTCTCTACCACAGAGCTAAAACTCCAAATGAACTGGAGAGACAGCAGTAACAACAGAATCAGTGCTGGGACTGCTCTGGAATTGCCAAGTTTTACAAAACTTAAGGATGGTCATAACAAATGAAGCTCAATGTTGATTACCCCGGATCTTCTCTCTGGTACCAGCAAACTACAAGGAAAGGTTTACAAAAGCCAGTAAGTTTAGAGGAGCATTTCTGTTAGAATACCTTCCACATTCCAGCAATCAGCTACAGATCAGCTCTCCAGCTGACAGGCTTCCCTAAACAGATACATCCTCTATAAATCTAACAGCTTTTTGATTCATTTATCCTTTTACCACCCAAGCATCTATCAGTTGTTTCCACAAGTAAATGTTGTGCAGGAAAAAACAAGAAGAAAAAATCTGTCTTTTGTTTTAAAACACTGCCTGAGCATCTGTCTCTGAAACCACCATCTCTGCCTGTGCTACACCATTCATGGCTTCCATACTCCCATCCCCTTCTTTCCTCCAAATCTTTCTCAGTTGGGAATCTCCAGTTAAACTGAGCAACACCCTGGAGATGCTGAAGCTTGACATGAGTGAAGGAAAGGCAGTGGAAGGGAATCAATCTGCTGAGGGGACAGCTGGCAAGTTGCAGGTATGATCACATCTGGATGGATACAGCACACCTGTCAAAAGCTGCTGGGGATTCCAGCATACCACCACCACCAATAAACTGAGCTATCACAGGCTGCTCTGACCAGCTCCTCAAAAGTCAAATGCTGTTACAGTTAAAGATCTCTTCAGCTTGTCTGAGTCATCATTCCTTATTGGACTTCTGAGGTGTGGGGGGCAAACTTGTCCTCAGAGTTTCTTCATCCCATAACTAGTATCCCTCTACATAAAGTCCTGGTTTCAAATACCCAGAGAACTTCAGCTGTCTTTCCTCTATGGCTAGAAGGTGACTGCAGTAAAAATAAAGCCTTTATAGATTCCTTGGCTTGGGTACAGAAAGGCAGTAATCTTCCTAAATGAATTCTTTTACTATTGTATTAGTGTACTGAAATACCTGCGTGGCAAGTACTTACATTTACTCTAAACAATATAATCCCTTCCTTGCTACCACACCTCCTAAAGCACCTTTTTCACTTAAGTGGTAGCAAATAACTGAATTACTGAAGCTTAAACCTAACCCTTTCAGACCACAAAATAAGAAACCAAATGATTTGCCCATCTGACCAGAGAGCAACTCCATTCCAGGTGCGTTTCAAGTTGAGTCAGATGGCCTAGAAGAAAAACAAAGATTTACTCCCAAATAAAACCTGCACACAGGCTAAGGACAGGCACTGATGACACTGGCACAAATGTACTTACATAGAAGAATTAATTTAGGAAGATCATCTGGGCATTAATAAGATTTGCTACCCACCTTCCTGCTTTTTGCCAACCACCCTGAGCTGCACTGCAACCACATCTGCTGCTAGGAGCAAAACTCTGGCTGCTCTGGTATATTGCATTACTTTATAACTTTGTAAGATGACCCAAAACTCACAGTAAAGATCTTCCAGCTGCTGGAGGGACAAGTTATCATGGGGAACTGGAGAATGATTCTTCACAGCATATTCATATAAATAGTGAAAACATTCCTCTGGTGCAGTGACACTTAGCAGGAGGATAACTCAGCTACAAGAGTCAGGAAGGTAACCCAACTGATGGTGAGCATTTACATCTCAAACACTGCTGAAACACCCCCTGCTTTTGGAAACAGCAGTTACCTAAGATTTTACTGCGTGCCCATCAGAATCCACTGTTACAACACAGTTCAAAGTTAGATCTGGGGGTTCATTTCAGCCAGTTCCTAAAACCATCACTGCATTTGCTGATGAGAAAGCCAAAACCTGTCTGAATATTCAGCCTCATCAGTTTATTCTTTACATAAACCCAAGAGAAGATAACAAAGGTGATAAACTGCACAGACATGACCACATACTTTACTTCACCTGCACTTTGGCCACTCATCAGTTCTTGCTAGGCTTTGCCAGCAGATCTAAACTTCACAAGGAGTTCAGGCCACTGCATCACTCTGCTCATGTTCCCCAGCTCAAAAGAAGTAACCAACCCATGAAACTCAGTAATCTGTGTAAGGGTGCAAAAATCAGATCAAGGCTCCCAGCTGGTAATATTTTTAGGCAGTAGACACTGAAAGGTAACTATACTGTTGAAAGATTGCACACAAAATCAGATACTTTATAAGAACTGAAAAATCTTAACTACAGTCTGGAAAACACAATAAAAATCACCTGCTGACTCTACCACATCCAGTACCCTATGGAGTCCCCTTAGGAGTAGCTCCTACGGATTTCAGATATGCAGGTCCTGAGCTAACAGCAGCACTCCTGCTCCTAACATCTGCATGTTCTCAAGGCAGCAAGCTTCAAACTGCACAGAGGGCTTCCCAGCACAAAACCAAAGATAAGGGGACACCAAGTGGCACAACCTCACACCACGGTCCCGGGCTCTGCCACCCCCAGCTGCAGCAGCAGAGGTGCTGGTGCTGTCCTGCCCAGCTGCCCAAGCTCCAGAAATGGGTCCCCAGGAACCCACCGATGTGAGGAGCATTTCTCCCTGCAGCAGAGCTAGTTTAAGAGTTCTACCCCACCTGCTACCTCCTCAACCTCTTAATCCCAGCCCTCAGTATCCCCCTTCCCTCTCCTGACACTACCACTTGTGCAGCTGCACAGCAAACAGGCCTGGGGAGCAGACCAGCACAGAAAATCCTACCAGAAGTACAATGCACTCATTCTAGATTGGTTTCCCAATCCCATTCATCTTGCAGCCACAAAAAAACAATTGTGCTGGCACAATTCAGAGAACAGTACATGGGTGAGAACAGACGGCAGGGAAAATAAGGGTCTATTTAAACAGCTCTGTCACTGGAATATTCAAATTACAGTGTGAAAAGCTGTGAATTAAAAATCCTCCCCCACCCCCAGCACCACACATAATCACCTTGCAGCAAGATATCCCATAGTTTGATTTTAAAGCCAATAAACCAGGAAGATTCAAAGCAGACATTTACAAGGCTGACACAGAATTTAAAGCACTTTGGAAGAATCCATTTCAGTTGACTGAAGTCAGAATGTCCCAAGGGCAACTGGAAGAGCTACAACAGGCAGATCTCCACAGCCTGTCCCTCATGTAACACTCAGCTCTGCTCGTCCACCTCACCACCACCTATCAGCTACAAAAAGAAGCTAAGTATTATTATAAAAAGAAGGTAAGTATTATTTTTATTCTTTGGAACTTCCAGCCCTAATTCTAAAGCTCAAAACTAAAAGCTAGCTCTTGGCATCTGTTCCATCCCTCCTAGGTTGCTCTTACTAGAGTTATTCCGTGGATCACGGAAAGAAATAGAGTTCTGGTAAGAAAAAAAATAAAAAATTCACTGAAACCCACGTGTTGTATCAGGGATTCTCAGTGAACACAAGGAGATTACCGTCATTTAACATTTAAGCATGAGGGAAAATTTTTGACTATGTGGCATTTTTAGGGCAGAAGATTTATTCAGGAACCTACCACCAGCCTCTTGCTTACAAGTTCCAGAAAGTCTCAGGGTTTTACAGCTACTGAGCTGCATAAAGCAAATCTCTGGGAGGAAATTTGTAAGAGGTCCTGATCATGCTTTGGGCACTGCAAAAAATGTAACTTTGTTAGTAAGCACACATCATTACTGTGTAAGTGCTCAAAATGAAGGTGTGAGGTAAATGAATCACCCAGGCACTCAGCTGATGGAGTACCTGATACCCAGGAGCTGCTCTAGTGATGGGTTTTCACCTCGGCCTGGTGCCAGTGAGGAGTTAACTTTGCTGTATCTGAATGTTGGATATGATATTCAAGCACAGAACAACTAGCCTGGAGGTTTTAGTTTTTATGCTCCAGTGATTTTTCTACTACATTACTGATCTGTAGGCACATTTGGGTTGTTTTCTTTTAAAAAAGGACAGTGTGTTACATAAAGATGGGTATTAAAACTACATTCTAAACATTTTCAACGTTCAAAAATGCGTATTTTGTGTACATATCTTTTCTAGTTAGGAGACCCCATCCTTCTTCAACGGCTACAAAGCACAGACCTTTTTAAAATATTGATTATACATTAAAAAATAAGTTTACTTCATCCCTAGCCCTAGCTGGTTCCTCAGGCACTGTGGGGATGAGCTTGAGCAACAGGCCTTGGAAGCAGCACTGCACATTTCTCTCATTTTTAAAAGCTAGAACCAGCCTTATCCCAGAGGCCTGCATCTGAATTACAGTTTCACTATCATTTTAAGCCAATATAAGCTGGCACTGCTACCAAAACAGTCCCACCCTTCCCCACTGCCAGTTCTCACACGTCCTCCTCTTGAGTCAGCACAGCCATTCACCCAGACCCACAGAGCACCACCGGGACACTCACTTCCTTAAAAATCAACATTTCTCCTCCCCTTTTCCTTTCTGGTGCTGGGGGACTGGGTGAGAAGGAAGAAGGGAAAACCTGAGCTGACTTCACCGTGATCAGTTCCCCAGGCCAGTTCACTGCATGGCCAGGTGGAGCAGCAATGAAAAGAGAAGGGGGGGCACAAGACTGCTCTACCAGTGGGAATTCATCCTGGCTGGAAATGCTCATGAAACCACACCTATACCAATGAAAACAGGGAGATTTAGATACTTAACGAAAAGTATTCTTTCCCAAGCCACACATATGTGTAAAAGAGTAACTGAAATGAACTAACAGATCCAGTTTCAAATGGGTGACGCTCCCGTTGTCCACACTGCCCTTTCACCTCACGTGTGGGCTTTTAGGAGCCTGGCTTAGGGTTTTAAAAGAACGTGAAATCAAAAATCTTAATCTGAAATGGCCAGAGAAGCCAGAACTTCAACACAGAGCATGGAGACAGAGGGATGACATAACTCTGTCTGTCCAGGACACAGGACAACCTACACCATGAAAATCTGCACTAGCAGTGCGCCAAGGGACGCCTCCATTCAGCACTTCACTTTTAGTTTCTACAAATGGAAGTCTGCATGTAGGCAAACCATAGTTACTCCCAAGATCACCCTGGTCTCACAGCTTCTCTCTTTCCTCCTCCTTCTCTCCAAAGCAGGGCCAGGATCCCCATCAGCAGGCTAACAGACAGCCACCCGGGCACGCACAGGAACGCGATTCAGAGGAGAAGTTACTGGCCCCAGTTCAACCACTGAGCAAACTGGATCCCTGCCGGCGGGGTAGCTGGGCTGGTGAAAGGAGAGCAGTTAGGAGAAACTACACACCCTCATCACAAATGCATATTTGTGGCTTTCTGACTGTGTTCAGACCTTTCCCTTTATCTCATCAGTTGTATTCGTGCTGTGATCCAGAGCGCCTCTCCGCAGGACAAGTTTATCCATACCTATCTGGGGAAAAAAAGCCAAAAGAAAAAAACAAAAACAAAGGCAAACCAGGCATACCAACACGTATTCTGATTAATCAGATAACCATTAATACCTTCTCCTAAATCCAGCTAAAAAATGTATTAATGTACCTCACAGCAAAGAGAATCACTTCACTATTCATTCTGTACAAGCATATTCATTTGTTCTAAATTTTCATTCAAATTAAATTGCTCTTGAATTTAGCATCTTCTTGATCTTTTATTATGACAAAATATGAAAAGCAAGCCTTGCTTTAAGCTCTTTATAACCATCCAGTGCTTCACACACCTCAATCCCAGGCCATACACAGTGCCTGGCTCCAGCAGCTCCCTATGGCCACCCCTGCCCATCCCTGGCCCTGCTTGAGCTCTGAGCCCATAGCAATGCAACCAGCAGAAAAAACCCCACAGTCTTGATTGACCAGTGTGAGATCCTTTTCCCACCTGAAGCAGATACTCAACCAGTCCATTAAATACCAAAACAAAAAATTAAAAAGCTTCCATGGAACCTTTTTTATTTTAGACGTACAAATTACTTTATCACTGCACACTTTTCAAATTTCCAGCACAATAGATGGAAATTCTGATGGGGGTTTATCACCTGTATTTTTTTTCAACCCAACTGCCCTGTTTCCAAATACTCACTCCCTTCTGTTGCCCTCACTAGGACTGAAAACAATTGGAGTACCTGTGCCTTGGGTAACAGGAGAGCCCCACTGCTGGTGTAAACATCTCCTAAAAGATTACAAACTGTTAGACACTGGTGACACCTTTAAGTTCTCTAAACAGCGAGAGGATAACTTAGGGCAGTCTGAGAGCACTACAGATGGGCTTTGGCTCCAAGTTTAAAGCCTTTGTATTCTTTTTAGGGTCCGCACTAACAACACACAACTGAGTTAATGAGCACGTTACAATTAGCTGCAAAAACTCTCAACAAAAATTAATCTTTCCTGCAATAATAAACTTCACCTTCATTCTAGGGTAATGGAAGACTTTACATGTAATTTGTCACACACACAGTCCCAAAATTGCTCTCCCCAGTTGCACTGTGGGCAGGTACATCCAACAAACCACTTGTAGTGACTCCTGAGTCTTTTAAATCAGGGGAGAGGAGCCGAGACCTGCTGCAGTGGGTAATGTCTCCCCTGAGAGCCAGACCCCCCTCGCCCTGCACTTGTCAGAACTAAAATCCAGGTGATGGAGGAACAGGCGCCCGGTTCGGTCACTTCCAGCACTCCCCACGTTCCTTCCCTCTCCATCTCACCTTCCCAGCCATGCCGCCTTCCCGGGGACGGGCTGAGCTCCCCGCTACCCTCACCCCCGCCCCGCCGCTTCTCAGCCTCTTTTCCCTGGTTTTAACCCAAATCAGAACGCTGACGTGCTCTCCGAGGCCGCTTATGAAGACCAAATCTTTTTCCGATAAACTTCCCGAGCACCTTTCAGCAAAGCTCCCCCCGGCCCGTTACTTCGCTCTCCAAACCCCGGGTCGAAGCGTCCGTGCCCCCCCCCGGGACATCGCCGGGATCCGGCGGGGCTGGGCCCGCATCCCTGCGGATGCGCGGCCGAACGGCGAGGAAAACCAAGCCGGGAAACCGGGCAGCGAGCGGGCCCGCGGCCGCATTCCCGGCCCAGCACCGGCAGGCCAGAACGGAGGGAAGGGGGAGGGAAGGGGAGAAGGAGCCCCCCGCCGCGATGCCTGCCGGTGCTGGGCCGGGNACGGGGCGGGACGGGACGGGACGGGAGAGACCCCGCGGCGGGGCGGGGAGACGGGAGAGACCCGCGTCCTGCGAGGCAGAGAAGCCCCTCGGCCGCCTCGGGGGCAGCACCCTCCGGCCTGGGCCGTGTGTGTGAGGCGAGGGGCGGCTGCCAAGGAGGTGTGAGGAGAAGCACGTTGTACCGAGGCTGCCCGGGGCAGGGCAGTCCCTTCCCACCCTCGGGGCCGTGTGGGCCGGTGTTGGCACTGCCCGCCTCGCCTGGGCACCGGGCAGCGGCCACACCAGCTCCATTGGCCGCCACCTGCCAGGCCTTGGGCATCCCCAGCGCCCTGGTGTGGAAATGCACAACACAGAGAGTGTCTCGTCCAAACAAACTCCCATTTGACATTGTCCCAAATAATTAAGCTGCTCTTCCTAAGCAAGCAAGATGGAGATGTGGAAGGAGGGTCAGTGGTGCGTTTGAGTTCGGTGACACGAGGATGGCGTGTGCTGTAATAAACCAGCCCAGATCTGGGCAATCTGGAGCGTAACCACTAAAACGTTGTGGCTGTGAGGGGGTCTGACAGCCCTTCCTCTGACTAAGAAGGTCTGAGAAGGGGGAGGAGGTAAAGGAAGGTCACCGACACGGACGTAAAATTAATTTCCAAGGTGACGAAAATCTGCTTTGGAAATGGGGCGGGGACTGGGAAGCGAGAGGGGTGCTGTGAGTGAATGGAGTGTGAGTGCTTGAGCTGTGAAAAATGGGGGAGGAAGGAGCTGCGAACAGCTGGCACGTAACCACCGGCACGGCACGGGGTCCGGTTTCCCCACGGGGACTGTGTCACCGGGTGGTTGGCTCCAGTCCCTCCTGCAGCCACCTCCCGTGCCAGCCCGCTCTTGGATCTTGGCAAAGGAACTCTCCAGATCCACTCAGCACCTCCCGGAACGCTGCCGTACCCCTCCAGCCGGGGCAGCGGGGGTTCCCTGAGCCCCCAGGCACTGCACCAGCCAGGGTTTGGTCCTCCCGGTGCCAGGGGTTTGTTCCACCCTGTTCCTCACACCAGCGGGTGCCGGAGCGGTGCCGGCGGTATCGGCGTGGCCTGGCACACGCGTGGCATCCCCCGTCTGCAGCCCCGCAGAATGGTGACAGCTGCACGGCACACGTGGGGTTTTATTTGAGGTTGGGCATTTCCCTGAGCACAGGCGTTGTCAGGGCCTGGCCCGGGCTGCCCAGGGCAGGGCTGGAGTCCCCATCCCTGGAGTCCCCATCCCTGGAGGGGTTTCTAAGCCGTGGAGATGTGGTGCTGAGGGACACGGGGCAGTGGCAGCCCGGGCAGTGCTGGGCTTGGTGATACAAAAGGTCCTTTCCAACCCAAACCATTCTATGGTTCTGTTATTCCACTGGCAGGTAACATGTCCTTGTGGCAACCCCACTGTCTGCTCTGCAGTTTCTTAAGGGGTTACCACCTTTCACCGTGAAGCTGATGAGTTCTGTGTGCCCACCTTTGACAGAAAAGGAGGTGAGGAGCACCCTGACAGCAGTCCTTTGAAGAGCTGACTCTACAAATGTTACCTGAGCAAAAAAATCCCTTTGTTAACAGAGAGAAGGGAAGCTGCATGAAGCAGGCCTGGAATTACAGCTGTCCATGTCATGGACAGTCTCCCTTGAGAGGGAAGAGATACTCCTGTGCTGGCACTACAAAATCCAACTGTTTGGGAAGCATCCAGGGGAAAAAAAAAAAAAAAAAAGACTGTGCTAGAATCACCTCCTGCCTGAGTAATGAGGGAAACAAAAGCTTTCTGAAGAGGTGCTGCTAACAGATGGTCTGTGGCAGGGAAGCCAAAAAATGGATTTGAAAGAGGAGTGATGAGAAATGCAGCATCCAGGGATGGAGGAGGTGGCTCCAGGGGGCACAGGAATTCACCTCTGGTCAGCAGGGCTGGACAGCACCCAAACCCCAGATGCTCCCAGCACGGCAGCAGGACCAGGTCACCAGTCATTGCCAGTACAGTCACAGGGAGCACAAGAACATTCTCCTTATGGTCAAGACCCTATCTCTGTGCCTCTGTCCACCCAAGGCATGCTGCCTTCATGTCCAGAACCATTTTCTGCTGCCCAGTGGTCCTGCAGGCACCAAGGTGTTATCCTGGGATTCCTCGAGCAGGACATGGGGTGATGGAAATGCCACCAGCAGCCAGAGGTCCTGAGTGAAGTGACAGCGTGTCCCCAGGGCTGACTGCACACCCAAACCCAAACCCAGTCACAGGAGCAAAGCCACCACCACCTCTTGCAGCTGTTCCCACAGGAGCTCCCCCGTCCCACCTGGCCATGGCTGAAGCCAGCTGGCTTAGGGAGGGCTTGTGGCTATGAAGAGCTGTGCAGAGTCTCAGAGCACGAATGACAACACAGATTGAGGGCAAAAATGAAGAAAAGGGGAGTGAAAAACCTCCCCACCTGTGTCTCACCCAGCCTGGAGTGCACATCTAAAGTAAGGTCATGATAACCCCTGGAGAGCAGAGGGGTGGGGAGAACACGCTGGGGCCAGGCCCCCGGCACCCCGGAGCCGTGTGCTGTCCCTGGAGAGGGGGAGGCCATGGCCAAAGGCCAAATCTGGAGAAAGAAGAGAGAACCTGGCTTGGGAGGAGAGGCCAGTCCTGTACAGCCACACGTTTTAATGACTGGAGACAATGAGTGCAGGGTGCAGGATGGACAGGCCTGGCCGTGGGACACGGAGAGGTAACCAGAGTGGGACAGGGGAGTAGAAGGCAAGTGTGAGGTTTGTTGGAGCTGTAAACTCCTCCTGTGGACCCAGCTGTGAAATGCCTTGTGGGGCAGGCAGCTGAGGGGCTGCCAGGGAGGGTGGGACTGCACCTCCTGTCTTACGGGTCTGAAAAGGCCACACACTGCTTCATGGACAGCAAACAGAACCCAAAGTCCTCCCTGTCCAGGGAGAGGAGAGGGCAGTGCAGGAGCAGCTCAGCAGCTCCTGAGGGTGGCTGGAGATGGTTTGGTGTTGGCACAGCCCAGCTGGGTGCTGCCAAACACCAACAGTCCATGGGGACTGAGTCCATGGGGACTGAGCCCATGGGGACTGAGCCCCATGGCTGCTGCTGGGCTCTAGGTCTTGACCCCAAGTAAAACTGAAGCTGGAGAAGCTTCTGTGCTCATGGAGGTTGTAGACAAATCACCATGGAGCTACTTGTGTATTTTTCTTAATGTTTTTGATTTTTTGAATGTTTTGTACCGTTCACTTTGGATGAACATCTGGTTTTGATGCCGGGTGTACCAGGTTTGCTGGGGCACCCTGTAAACCAGCTCCACAGATCCCTTACCAGTGTCAGTGTGGCTGATGGGCAAAACCTTTCCTGTCCCAAAAGGGCAAACTCCAGCAGTGCCTGTGGTGGAAACAGTGAGCAGGATCTCAGCTGTGGAAGTGACACAGGGAGTGGAAGGTGAAATAACACAGCAGAGGAAATCTGCACCCGGGTTGGGATCAGGAGGGATCACAGCCAGGGAGGACACAGCTGTGTGGGGTTTCCAGTCACTGCAGCAGAGATTTGGAAGGAAATGGGTCTGCTGTTGGAGTCAGGGAACTGCTGATCCCTAAAGCTTGGGCTGAGCTCCCAGGGCAGGATCCCCGTCCACATCTGCTCTTTTTCAGGTGTCTTTCCCTGAAGCCTGGGCTGGTGGCTGCAGCTGGACAGGCAGAGGTGGAACCTTGTCCAGATCTGGTCAGGGATTGGAATGAATTGAGGAGCAGCTGAGACTGCACCTCCATGAGGTCTGCAACGTACTCTGCACACATTTGGAAGCACATAATATATGGAATAAATGCAACTCAAATACACAAAGATCCTCACCAGCTGACTGCCAGACACTGCAACAGGAGAGTTCCCATTAAACATTGTGTGTTCAGTGTAATTAAGGTATTTTCTCTTCTTACAATGAAGTTCCTCTCCCTGCATGAGCAGCTGGGTAGCAGCAGGTGTGAGGGGGAAGGAGTCCAAACCAGGATCCTGGGGATAAATCAGCAGGTGCATGCGTAATACTGCTAACCCCACTGGCAGTTTTGAAGCCTATGTAGGTGTTTTATTTTCTAACTCTGTTAGAAAGACTGTCAGAAAATAATTAGGCTCTGTCAACAGTTTCCCTAGTCCCAGATTACTGCTTCCTGACTCATTAGAGCTGCTGAGGCTGGCAGGAAACTTGTTTTATAGTAATTTCTGTGAGTGGTGTCCCTGGAGGAGACAACACTGAGCTCGTGACGCCAGCGTTACCTTCACCCTCGTGATGGAGCCACGGGGATTGCTGCCTGGTGTGGGAGACACCAGGGGCTCTGCAGCCCTGGGCTGGAGCCAGGAATGAGGCAACTGGGGTGCCCAGCTGGAGGGCTGGTGGCTGGACAAGGTTTGATTTTAAGGACTAGGAGCTGGTACATGTGATTTGTTGCTTTCCTGTATTTTTTTGTCTGGTTCATAAGGGTTTTAAAAAGAGAAAAAAGGCCCATTTAAAAGCCATTCAAGAAACAGGGCTTCCCGTTCCATCCGCAGTATTTAATTGTGGAAAATACCTGCCTTGATTTCCACAGCATAGCTCAGTAACTTTTTTCCGCTTTAAAAATAAAACTGTTTTACTTTTAGGGCAGCTTAACACCATTTAAGGGGCATTTGGGAAGAATACTCAATCTATTGAGCTTTCCCCTTGTGTGTCACCTCCTGGGGTGGCTTTCCTCTCCCCCTGCAGTGTCTGTGTGTCTGTGTTCCCCTCCCCAGTGACCCCCACACCCTGAGGCAAGGCTGAGAGGTGACACTGCTGCGAGGCTCCAGAGCAAGCTGCACTCCCCTTAATTTGTATCATCCCTGTCTGGGACACCCTGCAAATTCCCCTCTCTGCTTGGGGAAGGCAGCCTGTGCTTGGGATTGACCCCACAGTACTTGGAAGCAGATTTAAAAGTAGTTATGAAGTCTTCTCTTTATTACTGTGGATTTTGGATTCAGTTCCTCTCGATCAGAGATAAATAAAGTTTACAGCTGAATGGTGCTTGCCAAGGAAATAATTCACAACCTTCCTTCATGCTGCAGATTGGTTTTTCCTTTCCTACAGGTGCATGGAAGGTGCCCTGTCCTGTGGCCACAGGATCTGCTCCCCAGACCAGCTTGAACACCCAGGACCCTCACAAGGGATGTGATGCTCAAGGGGTTTCCTGAATTACCCACCTCTGGTTAAAAAGTACCCCCAAAAAAACCTCCACTTCCACCTCAGCTAATCACCTTTTTTTCCCAATAATTTATTTCAGCTAAAATCCAGGGCCAGAGCAGACTGTTCCCACTGACTTCTCTCCCTTTTATCAAGTCATCAGCTGCTGGTTTGCTGCCTTGCTGTTATCTTGCTCCCTCCTGGGATGATCTGACCAGGTTCTGCTTCCCTGAGGCTGCTACTACGCCAAGAGCCACAATTAGGCAAATTTTTCAGAGCCAGATTCTGCTGACAGCTGGGGGAGCAGCCTGGTGCATCTTTTCATAAGCACACATGTAAATAAGAGGTGGATTTCATGGTCTCTCTCAAGTTTCCATTGAAAACAACCTCCTGCACAGTCCCCTTGTGCTGCAGTCCCCACTCCCGTGTGCTGACAGAACATAGCTGGCGGCTTTGGGTTGTAGAGTCCCATTAGAACTGGGGGAAAGTGGGGACAATTGGACTCGTGTCCAAGCAGCAGCTGCTGAAGAAGCCCGAGCAGACTGTCTCAGGACTGGGAAAGTGAGAGAGCCCTCAGGAATTTAACACCCCAAGCGGCTGCAGAACAGGAGGAGGATGGCTGCACAATGCTCAGGAACTGCCAGATTCCCAACAACTCACATTTAGACCCCTGAATTCTGTCGGTGAACCCCACTCACCTCACAAAAACTGGGGCTGTGTTACATGCACTCTGCTTCCCCACAGACCCTGCCTTCCCCACACCTCGCCAGGGTACAGCCCTGCATCACCTGTGGCACAGCTTCACCAGGAGGCAAGAGCAAGATTTTTATCTCCACTGACAGGAAGACAAATCCTGTGTCTGTCACAGCTCACGATTTCGTTAGCTTTGACTTGAATTAGCAGAATTTTAAGCAGAACAATTGTCACAACCAACAGTTTCCTGCTCAAACTGTGCTACATCTGCACACTGCCATTGTCCAGAGTTCTTGTTCTGGGAGACAGCAAGAAGATGCTGAATTCCACCCCCACCCAAATCGTTTTGTCTGAACAGAATTCCCACTGAGAGACAGTGGAGACCCTGTGCCTCAAATGCAGGTGACAGGAGCTTGTCAGGATGAGAAAATACAGTACAGTGGATATTGAAGCCCCCTAGAACAGGCAGACCCCTCCCAGCAGACCTGAGGGCAAGTGATTTGGGGGTGTGGAGAGGCAGCAGACAGCACAGTTCTGCCAGCCTCCCCAGCAGCCATAACGTGGCTGTGTTAGCTGCCTCTGTGCTCCTATTTACAGCTCCTCCCTCAACATCTTCTCCAAAGCACCTGAAGGAAGCAAAGAGCACACCCAGCTCCCCTTCCACAGGAGCTTTCCCAGGGGCTGAAGCAGAGACAGCCCCAGCATTGTGCAGGGGACCTGGCACCCAACAGCCACTGTGCCAGAAGTTTAGCCTAAGGACAGGGATTTGGAATTGTCTTTTTCTAATCCTCCAATAAACAAGCTTTGTTAATGCCTCCCCTGTTGAACTGAGCAGTCTCACACCTGTGGGACCCATGGCTCAGCGAGCCAGAAGAAAAGGAGTGAGGAGAGAGTCCCCCTGCCCCACCAGAGGAAGGGCCTCTTTCTGCTTACCATTTGTCCTTGGGGATTCTTGTGCTGGGTTTGTTCAATCAGGCAATAGACCTTGCAGGATCAGCTCAAGTGCCTGGCTGAAGCTGAAGCAGCACATGGGTGTATTTTCAACTAATCCTGTATATAAAAATACCCTCCTGGACTGGTAAGAGCTATTCTCCATCAACTTACATTGACTGACCCACTGCTGACTGGAAGCCCAGCAGAAACCTCTGACTACGTGGCCAGGCCCCTCTTACCCCTGAGGAGGTGGCTAAGTAAGAGTTTCCCAGGTCTTTTCCACTGGATTTTATTTCTCAGGTTGTTACCCTTCTGCTAGATTCCTGTTAGGTCAGAATAAAGAGAAATTAGAGCAGGGAAGCAGCCAGGGCAGAACATTGGGCTTTCTTTTTAAAAAGGAAAGAGTGTAATTCCACATCCCAGAAACTCTTCCAACTCAAGCTCCTGGGGAACACGGAAGGGAGAAGGAAAACCCAACCAAGGGGAAGAGTTCACAAACGGGATCCCAGGAGGCCACTTCCCTTTTTACTGCTGTTCAAAAAGACAGTGAGTTTTGCTGTGAGGCTGGGGTTGGGCAGCAGTGTCCCAGCAGCACTGTACAGCACTGCTGAAGGGGATCAGGCACCAGGACATGAGTTCCCTTTACTCAGCAGATCCCAAAGCCACAGCCCAACATGCTGCAAGAGCTGGGAAGGGTCCCACTGCCTCTGCACTGCTGGAGGGTGGCTACACAGAACACAAAACCAGGAGAAAAAGCCTCCTCTACTCCAAGAAAAAACCAGAATCATCCTCAAATGGATTTATTCTCCCTTTTAGTTTAGGGAGAAGAGACAGGATTTATTTGTTTTCTTTTTCCCCCCCATCCAGTACACATTCACACTAAGAATGAGTTCTGGTTTCAATGCACGTGTCGGACCAAGACCTAAGGGAGAAAGAAAAACCTGCATCTGGAGAAGCCAGGTCTCAGTGCCCTTCCAGCATGGCCACAGGCAGCACCAAGGCACCCAAACAAACCAGGGCTCCAGGTACAAACTGTTTCACAGAGTATATATTTTAAAAGGGACAAGTACAAATATTACAAAGCGGAACAGAACTGTTTTTAAAATACTTATATTTGTTTAACCGTTAAAAACAGACACGTACAGAAAGAGGTAGCAGAGCTAACCATTCCTGCTGCTCCAATTAGTGTTGCCTGCATGCACTGGGAAAGTTGCGGCAGAACCGAAACCTCTGGACATCTTTTCTGGAAAGGACTGAAGAGAACTTGCAGTTTGTTTCTGCCGACACCGTGTGAAGGGCCGAGGGAAACCCCCCAGGCTCCCCAGCAGCTTGTCTGGCTTAACAAAAAGGCATTGAAAAAGGGAAAGGTTTGTTTGTGGTTCACTTCAGAGAGTGAGAGAGAGCGCGGGAGGTCAGAGGGCAGGGGGAGCTGCACCTCCCACCACCGCGGGAGGGAAGGAAGGTCCCCGGGTCCCAGTTAGGAGAGAGGTTGGTATTAGCTTGGTTCCACTGATATCAACAGCACGTGACAGACTGGAAGCTGAAAGCAAGGTGGGAAGAGTTAAAGGAAGCAGAACCCCAGGCTCTCTGCCTCACACCCTCTCCTCCAGGCTCTCTGAGGCCCCAGCAGGTCAGTTCAGGAGCTCCTCCCGTCCAGCACGTAGTAGCGATACATCAGACCTATCAGCAGCGCCCCGACGATGGGGATTAGCCACGTTGACCAGAGACTGCAGGGAGAGAACAAAGCAGAGCCACAACACACACAGCATAAACCAGAGGAAAGCATCAAGTTAATAATACATCCAACACCTTCATTGCTTATGACAGATCTGATCTGAGCTCAGGATCTCCAGGGCCCGGCCTGCCCTCAGCTCCCAGCGCAGCAGAGCGGGGATCCCGCTGTCCCCACACCCCAGGCTCTGACCAGCCCCTGCCAGAGGCCCCTCTGCCTGCCTGGAGGCAGTGGAACTGCTGACGTCCCCAGCCTGCCACATACAGAAACCAATTGGAGTTTTTTGTTGCTGTTTGTTTGGTTTGTTGGGTTTTTTTTTTCCCTTTAAATAAGTCAGACTGTAATTTGTGCTACACAAACAGCTGAGTTGACTCAAGGATGGAAACTGCTCCAGCTACCCCACAATAAATCTTCCTCACTCATAAACCAGAAGCCACAAGCACACCTTCAGCAGCCTCCCTAGCAGAGAAGTTCTTGCTTGGGTTTTTTTTCCCCTGCCCTAGAAGTTAACATGCAGTTCTACAGAGTCCTAATCCCTCTCTTTCTCCCTCTTGTGCAGAGGATTCCATACCTGGATTGGCCTGAGGATGTCGTGCTTGGATCCTGAAGGAGGAAAGAGGTTGAGTTAGCAGAGAAAAAAACCCCAACCCATTAAACAGGTGCTACAAGACTAAACATGTGATTACAACTACAGAGGAAAAATAAGCCTCCACTCCACCCCCAAACACCTCTCTGTCAGCAGTGGGGATGTTCCTGGGAATGTCTGTCCTCGTCCTCATCTCCACATTCTTTCCACCCATCCAGTCCCTCTGCCCCAGTCACCAGGGTCCCACTGGAGCTCTCCACTCCTCTCAGGAGCAGTCTGTTTGTTACCTTACAGAACACTCTGTGCTGAGTAGCAACACTGCCCTGTAGGAGCTGCCCCACAGGACTGGACATGAACAACTTTTATTTTTTTGTGGTTCCCCCTATTTATTTTTACACTGCTGAGTTTATATCTTGCTGCTATTTTTAAGTTATGCTTGGGCCTGCTTCTTAAGCAGATGTTGTACAGTTGAGAAAGGGCTCAGCTGTGCAGAACCCACTGGCCTTGCTCCTCAGAAAAGAAAAATATTTGGATAAAAAGAATTTTTAAATTAACTCCTATCCAAGAAAGCTGCTCATATTACCACTTATTTCCATGCACAGTGGGCACATGATGGTGTTTATGAACAGAGCTGAACCACCACTCACTGTGTGACCTGCAGTCCCAGCCTGCAGCTGGGGGCAGGCTTGGCCCACTCTCAGTTATTCTTTCTCTGTCTGACTGCAGCCCACAAAGACTCCCAAGGGCTTTGGTCACCACTCACTCTGTTGACAGTTTCCTTCTTGACTCCCACTCCTCAGCAAGTGTCCCAGCTCTGAACAACACCTGATGGAAGCTCCCTGGAAGCACAGCTTCACCTCCTCCACGCCCTCAAGCCAAGAGAGCAGAGCAGCCATGGCTGCCAGGTGCATGTTTACCTCTCAGATGGACTCTGTTTATTACCATTTCTCCTCCTCTGTTCCAAAGGCATTTTTGCAACACTGTGCCCTGTTCTAATCCAGGAGTACCTGAGTTTTGAGCAGCACCAATGATTACTGGGGCAGCTAACAGAGAATTCTTGTTTCCCAGCCAGCCCTGTGGCAGCTGTGCCCATCTCCTGGCTGGAACACACCACCACCAACAGCTCAGTGGTCAGGACGTGGCCAGGAAGGCAAAAAAAAAAAATGGTCTGTGGCTCAAGGGGTTGGAATAACACCACTGGTCTCAGGGGAGAAAGGGCACAAAAAACACTTCCAATTCCACACTGAGGTAACTGCTGAGCCTCAGAACAGAAACAAAGGTACAATCTGCTTGGAAGATTTGGTCATTACTGTAGTGTGTGTAAACATCAGGCCACAAGCTCCACAGGAAAAAGAAAAAAAAAAGGTGCATGGCAATGTCTTTGTTCATTTTGTGAGCGTAATGTCATTTCCACAGCATTAAATTAAAATGGAAAAGTAAAGCACTACCAGCTTACCTTGGAACCTTCCTTCTTACGATCGTTCTGTCAAGGGGGAAAAAAAAAAAAAAAAGAGAGAGGAAATGAAGATAAGCACTGACTTCAAGAGCAACCTGCAGTCTTTAGGAGGGAACTGTTCTGTAAACAGTGCTCATTGTTGGGGTAATTGCCTGGACTGGGTCTCCAAAGGAGTTGTTCCTTCAGCACCCAGAGGCAGGAGCTGTGCTTGTGCCCTGCCCCTCTGACCTCTCACCTCCCTCAGCTCTCAGTTAAAGGGAAGTTACAGCACCACTAAGGAGGGAACTGATTAGACTTCACGTGCCCTGATTCAATTGTAGTGAGAAATCTGAGTGGTGGGAAGGCTCCTTTAGCTTTGTTCCCTCAACAGAGATCCCCTTTCCTCAGCAGAAATCCTGGGCAGAGACTGCTGAAACCCCCTAACTCTTGACTCATTTTGCCAGACACACCCTGGTGTTTGTGTTTAGTGGGTTACACAGGGGAGAGTCCCACTTTACACAGCCCTGTCCCAGCCCCGGGGTCCTTACCGGGTGGACGTCCCCTATGTAGTACTGCTTCAGCATCTCCCTGGCATCTGTGGAATGCCCAACATCCTCAAAGCTCTCTGTGGAGTCTCTACCAGCTTGTTCCAGCAAAACCTCCTCTCCACCTGGATGCTGGAAGAGAAGGCTTCATGTGAGCAAAGGGCTAGATGCAAAACAAAGATACTGAGAGTCTCAGCAGCCTTCTTCCCAACCTCTGCTGCTTGGTGTCTCACACCATCAATAAAATCAATAAAATCTTGCAAAGATTCAACTGCCCAACCTCTCCTTCAGGAGCTCACAGAGAACAACCTCTGCTGTGCAGTAAGAACCCACCCCAGGAGGCCAGACCCTGACCCAGACACAGGGGAGCAAAGCTTTGTCACCACAGCCAGGCCACCCCTTCTGGGGCTCTCTAACAGATTTGGGCAAGAAAACAGCACAAGAGGAAGGGGATCCTCATCCAGCTTCCTGGGGGCTTCCCTGCATAAACAAGACTCCCTGGCCTGCAGAGGAGCCTCTGCTGCACAGTTCTCTCCCAGAGAGCTTTCCTGAGGCAACTCAACTGGGAATGAAGCACAAGCCAAGTTTGCCTTCCTCAGCACCAGGGGAGGAAATGATGTTCCACAGCTACCACCAGCCATAACACCGTGGGGCTGGAACCCACCACCACAGAAACCACCACAGAACAGAAACCACCACAGAACAGAAACCACCACAGAACAGAAACCACCACAGAACAGAAACCACCACAACAAAAGCACCAAGTCCCTGGGATGCTCCACAATGACAGTGGCATTTCTGGTGGTGGCAGACAGTGACAACTGTTGGGCCAAGAGGAACAATCTGCCACACAAACCTGGGGCAGTCCTGTTTTCCTGGATGGGCTGGGCTCCCCTCCAGCACTGTCAGTACCATCATTCCAGGAACAGTCTGGCTGTGGAGAGCACGTCCCACAGAGACAGCAAAGTACAATCACCTTACAGCCCAGTGTGAACAAACAGTTCAGCTTGAACTCTCATCTCACCCAGTCACAGAGTGAAGGGCTCAGGGATTAACCCATTTTCTAGAGCATCAGGCAATGAGCACTAAAGGTGCCAGTTGAGATGCTGAGACTCCTGCACTGCTGCCTGAAGCCCCTCCAAGAGCCACAGGCCTGGAACTGGAGAGCTGAGGCTGAACTTCAGCCCCAGGGAGCAACACAACTGTTTCTCTCTGTAATGTCCTTTTCCTTCCCACAGGCAGGGAGCAGCTGTCATTGCCCCTCTTCCTTCAGCCTCGCTGGTTTTCCTGCCAAAAGTCTAAATATTCCTGCTTGGCCCTCACACCAGCCACACCCACGATGGACACAAAACCAGCCCAGCTGTTTGCCCAGTGGGACAGGGCAGCCCCTTCTGCAGCCCTCCTCTCAGAGCTCTTCGTTCAGAATAAATCCTTTTATTGTCCAGGTATGTCACAAAACCAGCACTGGAGCCTCCTCAGCAGCCAGGGAGGGCAAAGTCTGTGTTGTGGGGACAGGGCTGGGTGGCAGTCAGGTGTTAGCCTAAAACCCAGCGAGGCTCTGCTCTGCTCTGCTCTGCTCTGCCCTCCCTGCCAGGCCACTGCTCTGCTTCTTTCTCCTCAGGATCACTTGATCTCAAAGGCAGAGAGCTGAGGGACAGCCCCAGCAAACACCCACCCGACAGAAAGCAAAGGGGGAGCTCAGTGCAGAGCAGGATCTGTCTCTGTGGAGCACACAGGCTGCAGCCAGACCCCCCTGAGATCCTCTCTGTCCCCCAGCTCACAGCCCCAGGGAGCTGCAGGTGCTCTGGGCAGAGCAGAACAACTGCCCAGCCCTGGGCCCTGGATCAGCACACTGGGACAGGGCAGAGGGGCTGAGGGGGTGGCTGTTTGCTGACACAGAACTCCTCAGGGACATCTCACCAGAAGGCTCCATGCAGATGGAAAACCACCAGAACTGAACTTCAGGAAGGTAACTTTGCTTTTCTGACCATCCTCCCTAGAAGGGCAGAGACAGAGCTGAAGGAAGAGGGCAGACACCTGGGCACTGGCCTCCAGGGGCACTCAGCCCCTCCACACACCAGGAGGGCAAAACTTTCACTCCTCTGCATCTTTGGCTCCAAGGCCTTTCTGTGCACTTGCTACATCCACAAGTAAGAAAAGTAACTATTCATTCATGCCCATCACTGCAATCACCAAGCTGAAAGCAAAAAGCAAACCTTCCAGCCATCTGGGCCTTTGGGTGTTTCTGAAGGGAGGCCCTGGGCCAGGCAACCCTCCCCTGGTGCCACCCCAGCACCTAAACCCAGACTGTTCACACAGGAAGCCCTTCACTCTGCCACAGAACTTCCCTGAGAGGCAGGAAAACAACAACTGGAAGTGTTGGGAACCGTGGGGAAAAATAATTCACTTCCAGAGGAAATAATGGATGAAAACTGTGAGTTTCTGTAAAAGATGAAACAGAGAGGCCTGAGGGCCAGTCCCTGGGAGGTGTCCTCAACAGCAGGAACAGAACTGGGGCCTCCCTGTCACCACCAGCATCCCCAGCACAGAGAGCAGGGACAGCAGGGGTGGCAGTGCTGGAGCAGAAGGGGGGGGCCTCAGGTGGCCCCTGCACAGCCCCCAGCTGCCCCTCTGCCTGGGTGGGAACTGCTGTCACAGACCCATCTGTGCACCTTTTCCTGTCTATTTGTATGTATTTAGTAATTTTTCCCGTTTATCATTCCTGTCTCATCCAAGCTGTGTAGTTTAGTTCCCAACCCATCAGCCTCTCTCCCTTGTTCTCTCTCCTTTCCTTTTCAGGGAGGGGAGGGGGGCTCATAGGGAGCAGCTGGTACGGGGTTTAACTCCCAGGCCAGTGTTAAACCCTGACAAGAGGGACCAGGGCTGCTCTGCAAGAACAAGGACAAGCAGCCCCCCAGACAAACAGCCTCCTGGGCTTGTGTGAGGACATGGAAGAGGTTTCCAGGAAAACACCTCTGCAAGGCTGGAGCCAGCCTGCATCAGCATGAACACACCCCTGACATTCCTCCTCCTCCCTCACCCAGCTCTGGCTCCAGACACAGCAGAGCACCTGGGGATGAGCCTGGCAAAGGGGGCTCAGTCCTGGCTCCTTCCTGCTGGCACAGTGAGGAGGGAAGAATCCAAAACCTTCTGCCTTGGTGTGAGCAACCACCAGATACTTCCCTCCTCTTGGCTTTCCCCTCAGTGACAATGTCCCCAACCACCAGCTCCCCAGCACAGAGCCCAGCCATGCACCTGGAGCTTTAGGGATACCCATGGAATTCTAGAGAAGAGAAGGAATTCCACCAGAACCAGGGAATTTTACAGAGGATGTCCTTTTACAGAGGACATTGCAGTGAGAAGAACACTGCAACTGAGACCCCTGGGCAGTGTGGGTTGGGGTGCTGACAGCCCAGGCCACTCCAGGTGGGAAGCAGCTGGAGCTGAGCTCTGCTCAGACCTCCCAGGGCTGGGGGGAGCAGCAGGACACAGAGCTGGGCTGGTGCTGGGCCTGCTGGGCTGGTGCTGGGCCTGCTGGGCCCAGAGGACAGACACAAGGGAGGGCTGGGTAATGTGCACCTCCAAACCCTCCAAGTCAGAGGTGAACATGAAGGTAAAACACCTCCCTGTCCCTGAACATGAAGGTAAAACACCTCCCTGCCCTGGGAATGCCTGGGGCCTGCCATGGTTGCTGACACCTCTGTGGTTAGGACAGGAGCAGACCCAAACCCCAGAGATCCTGGCCAGGAGGGTCTTTGCCCCCTTCCCCTCCTCCCTCTGCCCCTCCAGAGCAGGCAGCCCTGTCTGTCAGGACTGGTAACACCTCTCCTGGTGGTCCCAGTGGCCTAGACTGGAGAAACAAGTCACTGTGCTGCCCCAGGGTGATCTCAGGTGTCACACAACCACACTCACCCCGGGCTCTGGGAAGCACAGGAGGCTGCGGGCTCTGGGAAGCACAGGAAGGATTTTTTGCAGGCTGCCTGTGTTGGGTTCACACCCAGTTCAGCAGGGGTTGCCTGACAAAAGCCTTCATGTTCCCCCTGGCAGCAGTCAGGCACAACCCCCAGGCAGTGCTCTGGGGGAACCCAGCAATCCTGCTCAAACAGCCTGAGAGCAAAGGCCAGAAAAGGCAACAACTGGGTCAGTGACCACCCCCTGAGAGCTGCTTCCAGCCACGCTGAGCCCCAGAGCAGAGCAGCTCCTCAGACAGCTCCAGCTTCTCAACCAGACAAGTGCTCCTGGCTCTGAGCAGCTGCAGGGGCCTCCCCTGACTCTCCTGAGGGCAGCAGATACACACTGGGGTGTTCCCAACAGCCAGGCCTTGCTCTCTGGGTCAGCCAGGGTGCTCAGCACCAGCCTGGGCTGCCAGGTAGAAGAGGAGCCTTGCTCCCTGCCCCGGGCTGCCAGGTAGAAGAGGAGCCTTGCTCCCTGCCCCCCTGGCCCCAGCAGGTCTTTCCTCATGCCAGAAAAGCACAAATGGGATAGAAAAGGGCTTGGGAAGAGCAAGGTGAAACATGGCCCTGAGGTAACTGCTCTGAACCTGCAGCAACCACAGCTGGAGCAGAGGCAGAAGTCAGGACACAGCTCAGGGTTCTGCAGCCACTGTCCTGACCTCAGCTGCCCCCCTGGGCCCCCAGCACCACAGCATGTTGGTGCTGAGAAGCCAGCAGGGAACTGCTTTCCCACATTCTTGCCCAACCTTCCCCTGGATGTACTCAGCCCTCTGGCATCCCCAGCCTTGGGCAAGGAGCTCCACTGGCTCTGCTCCCCCTGCATGCAGAAACACCCTCTGCTGGGGCTGAACCAGGCTCCAGACAGACCCCTTGGTGTCCCCCAGCTGGCACCAGACTTCCAGATGCAGGCAAGTGTGAAAAGGGGGGAAACAACTGCTCCCCAAACCCCACACACAGTGCTGAGGCACCAAGAGCAGACACTGCTGAGCAGAGCCAGGCCCCACGGATGGTCCTGTGAGAGCAGCTGCTCCATCAGAAACCCTGCCAGCAGCTCCAGGCACTGCTGATCTGCCCCCTGCAACACCCTGAGAACAAATGCTGGGGAAGGGCTCAGAGTGCCAGCAGGATGCTGAGGGGCTCCTGGTGCTGGATGCAAGGGATGAAGCAGATTGTGTTCAACTGGAGAAACACAACCTGTGAGCTGCACAGCAAGCCACCAGCCCAGCTGCCAGGTTATCAGTCCCTCCTGCCTGATAAGGCCCTGCCCCCCAGCAGGAGCTCAGGCTGGCTCTGGCTGCACACTGGACATGCCCCAGTCACATGTGCCCAGAGGAGAATCAGAGTTTAACTCAGCCAGGCACAGCCAGCAAGCAGCAACAGGAGTTCACAGTGACACGTTCTCCCTGCAGAGCCCGTTCAGGCTGACTCCCTGCTCCTCCCTCTGTGCTGGGCAGGGACTGATGGTATTTGGGGCTGGGACAAAATCCTGGGAAATTTTGTTACAGTTTCTTCCGACTCCGTTTTCAGCTCCAAACTCCAAGGAAACCTCCAAACCAGAAGTCAAGAGCATCGAGCCTAGAGGCAGTTTTTGTTCCCACATCCAAGAAAAGTGGAGGGAAGGCAGCAGACAGGATTTACCCCAGAGGGCCAGGAGGAGAGCTGCACCTCCCCCCTCGGACAAGCCTGGAAATACTTCCTAGAAGAAGAAGATGACTCCAAGGAGCAGCAGCACAACCCCTGCACCTACCTGACCTCTGCCAGCACCGCCCGCAGGGACAGGGGCAGGGGCTGCACACCGGGGACCGACAGAGCGGGAGGGGCTCGGGGACCCCCCCTCAGGGCTCGGGGACCCTCCTCAGGGCTCGGGGACCCCCCCTCAGGGCTCGGGGACCCCCCCTCAGGGCTCGGGGACCCCCCCTCAGGGCTCGGGGACCCCCCCTCAGGNAGGAATTCCACCAGAACCAGGGAATTTTACAGAGGATGTCCTTTTACAGAGGACATTGCAGTGAGAAGAACACTGCAACTGAGACCCCTGGGCAGTGTGGGTTGCTGACAGCCCAGGCCACTCCAGGTGGGAAGCAGCTGGAGCTGATCTCTGCTCAGACCTCCCAGGGCTGGGGGGAGCAGCAGGACACAGAGCTGGGCTGGTGCTGGGCCTGCTGGGCTGGTGCTGGGCCTGCTGGGCCCAGAGGACAGACACAAGGGAGGGCTGGGTAATGTGCACCTCCAAACCCTCCAAGTCAGAGGTGAACATGAAGGTAAAACACCTCCCTGTCCCTGAACATGAAGGTAAAACACCTCCCTGTCCCTGAACATGAAGGTAAAACACCTCCCTGTCCCTGAACATGAAGGTAAAACACCTCCCTGTCCCTGAACATGAAGGTAAAACACCTCCCTGCCCTGGGAATGCCTGGGGCCTGCCATGGGCTGCACTGGTGCTGACACCTGCGTGGTTAGGACAGGAGCAGACCCAAACCCCAGAGATCCTGGCCAGGAGGGTCTTTGCCCCCTTCCCCTCCTCCCTCTGCCCCTCCAGAGCAGGCAGCCCTGTCTGTCAGGACTGGCAACACCTCTCCTGGTGGTCCCAGTGGCCTAGACTGGAGAAACAAGTCATTGTGCTGCCCCAGGGTGATCTCAGGTGTCACTCAACCACACTCACCCCGGGCTCTGGGAAGCACAGGAGGCTGCGGGCTCTGGGAAGCACAGGAAGGATTTTTTGCAGGCTGCCTGTGTTGGGTTCACACCCAGTTCAGCAGGGGTTGCCTGACAAAAGCCTTCATGTTCCCCCTGGCAGCAGTCAGGCACAACCCCCAGGCAGTGCTCTGGGGGAACCCAGCAATCCTGCTCAAACAGCCTGAGAGCAAAGGCCAGGAAAGGCAACAACTGGGTCAGTGACCACCCCCTGAGAGCTGCTTCCAGCCACGCTGAGCCCCAGAGCAGAGCAGCTCCTCAGACAGCTCCAGCTTCTCAACCAGACAAGTGCTCCTGGCTCTGAGCAGCTGCAGGGGCCTCCCCTGACTCTCCTGAGGGCAGCAGATACACACTGGGGTGTTCCCAACAGCCAGGCCTTGCTCTCTGGGTCAGCCAGGGTGCTCAGCACCAGCCTGGGCTGCCAGGTAGAAGAGGAGCCTTGCTCCCTGCCCCCCTGGCCCCAGCAGGTCTTTCCTCATGCCAGAAAAGCACAAATGGGATAGAAAAGGGCTTGGGAAGAGCAAGGTGAAACATGGCCCTGAGGTAACTGCTCTGAACCTGCAGCAACCACAGCTGGAGCAGAGGCAGAAGTCAGGACACAGCTCAGGGTTCTGCAGCCACTGTCCTGACCTCAGCTGCCCCCCTGGGCCCCCAGCACCACAGCATGTTGGTGCTGAGAAGCCAGCAGGGAACTGCTTTCCCACATTCTTGCNCGTCCCGTCCCGTCCCGCCCGGGGTTCGGCCCCAGCCCCGGCCCGTGGCCGCCCGCAGCTCCGGTGCCTCCTGCCCGGGGGAAGGGGGATAACGTCTGTGGGAACCGGGATCACTTGGGAAGCGGCTGTTCCTGCAGGGACCCGCCGAGCTCCAGCCGCTCCCCCTCTCGGCCGGAGTGGCGCTGGTGCTGAATCAGTGCAGCTCTAATGTGAGGGGTGAAACCCTGAGCTCCTGCCCCAGAGAGCGGGGATCCGGCCTTGCCCAGCACTGCCCCGAGACCTCACAGACCCTGCACCTCCCCTGCACCTCCCCTGCACCTCCCCTGCACCATTCCTCACCTGCCACACCTGGCTGGGATTTCCCTCCCTTCATTTGCAGAGGGAGCCTGACCCTGCAGCCCCCTGCCTGTCAAACAGCTGCCACCGGCCACCTGGGGTGCTCTGTGAGCTGTGCCAGACACCTGCAGCGCACAGAGGGCTCACCAGGGACCTGCATGGGGTGTGCAGAGGTTGTTGGGGTCCCTGGCTGAGCTGTAGAGCTCCTAGGATGAGCTCTGAATTCCACTGCCAGCCAGAGCAGCCTTTTTGCTGCTGCTTTTGTTTTGACTCTTTCTGCCTGCGTGTGAACCAGACATCAGTCCTTAACCTGGTCCCGCGGAGGTGCAGCACCTCCAAGCTCTGGTTTTATCTGTTTTCCAAAGGGAAGTGTTCTCCTGCAGAGCTGATGTGAGTCACTTGGTGTCTTCTCTCTTCCCCTTCAAAGGGGTTTAGGGACAGAGAGACTGTTTTGGAAGCTCAGGAACCTGAGTAACGTGTCACCCTGGTGGGTTTCATTCCTGAGCTGGTGTTTGTGCCTGTGGAATTTATTTTCTTACACTGGTGCAGGTTTAACACTGGAGAGTGGACTTTGTGTTGAGGTGAGTGCTGAGGAGGCAGAAATGGCTGGTGGTGTAAGAAGTGGTGATGCTGCTGCCAGTGCTGGCTAGAGATGAAAGGCACATGCAGAGGATTTGAGCAGTCTGGCATCCTGCCCTTGGCTACAGCGGGGAGGTGACAAGGAGCTGGAGGTCCCTGTGCCTGCCTCACCCTGGGGGAATGAGGCACAGCCAGTGGCACAGCCCAGGAGACATCAGCTCAGCTCAAGGATGTGATGGCAACTAACAGGGGTCTGTCCTGCACCTCAGGACAAGGACAGATTGGCTCCTGGAAGGTCCCAGGGTCCAGCAAATCATCCAGGACACCCTGGTGGTGCCTGCCACAGTGTCAGACATGGTGGTGCACAGGCTCTGCTAACAGCTGGAGCTCTGGGCTGCTTTTCATACACCTCATCCTGGCCAGGGCTGGGGACCAGGGAATGGGACTGGGGACCAGTCAGAGGGGGAGAAAGGGATCATCCCTGCAGCATGTGGAGGATGCAGTGCAGGGAGAGAGGGCCTGGGAGTCAGATCAGTGCAGGGTTCAATCCACCTCCTGCTGCCTGTGTGCTCCCTGTCCTGGCATCAGCTGCAAACTGGAGCTGGTTCTGCACTGCAGGTTCCATGTCCCCCCACACTGCTGGGGTGACTCCTGCTCCTGCAGGCTGCTGGTCCCTGATTCAGGAGAGGCTCGGTCCTGCTGGCTGTGCCAGGGGGTGTTTGTCCTCACAGGAACAGTCACTGCCCCGTGCTCCCAGGGAGCTTATGGTCTGTCCCCAGATCTCTGGCTCACAGCTCGTGTGTGACCAGCCTTCAACAAAACTCTGTTGTTTTACATCATTTATTGGGGCTGCCATAAAGTATTTCTCCATCTCTTGGTGCTTTCATCTTTAATAACTTTTTTTCCCCCCGAGGCAGTGCCTGTGCACTCAGAGTCTCCTTCAAACTCCCCTTGCCCCTTGCTCGGAGCTCTGCAGTGATGTCCCAGCTCAGCAGCCACACAGAACACCCAGTACCAACCCAGCTCTTCACTGGTGGATGCACACGGTCCCAGCCCTGCTCCTCCCTGCTGTGATCCAGCCCAGAGAGAAGCCAGAGCCCCGTCCCGGGTGCCCAGCCAGCAGGACCCTGGGGCTGGAGCCCCGCAGGAGGGAGGGAGGTGCCGGTGGGGGTGTCGGGTGGCCGCCCGCCCCGTCCTCTCCCTGTTTCTTCACCTCTGGAGATGGGACAGACAGACAGACACGGGAGCTCCCCCCAGGGTGTCTGCTGCCATTGCCATTGCTCCATCAGGATCCGTGGATCAGCCAGCTCAGGCCCAACAGCACAAAGGTGACGGGAATTCCTGCCCTCCTGGCCTGTCTGGCTTTTGGCAGGACAAACCCTTCCTGAGGAGTGATGCCACCAGGGGAGGATCTGCTGGGAGTGGGCAGGGGGTCCGGGCCCTCTGCGACCCTCTGCCTGCGCCCAGGCCCCTGCTGCCTGTTCCTTCAGCGGGGAGGTGGAGGGGGCAGAGCAGGGGCTGCGGTTCCCTGCGGCCTCTGGTGCCCAGCCGGCTTTGTGCAGGTGTCCGGGAGGGCAGGCTGGCTCTGTGCCCCGGCACTCAGCTCCAGGAATGCTCTTCTCTGAGCTTTGATCAGTAGGGAATGAAGCTGCCAACATCCTGAGACCCACCCCGGGCTGGGCTGTCTGGTGTGTGTGTGCGTGAGGTGCAGGAGCTAGAGAGGAGGATGTGGGTATGGATGAGGATATGGATGTGGATGTGGATATGGATGTGGATATGGATATGGATATGGATGTGGATATGGATATGGATATGGATGTGGATATGGATGTGGATATGGATGTGGATGTGGATATGGATGTGGATGTGGATGTGGATGTGGATGTGGATGTGGATGTGGATGTGGATATGGATGTGGATGTGGATGTGGATGTGGATGTGGATGTGGATGTGGATGTGGATGTGGATGTGGATGTGGATGTGGATGTTTCCAGTCAGGAGAGCCCTGGCAGCTCTGGGATGGCTGCAAGGAATCTCCATTGCTGTGGCCTCCCCATGAGCCCTGTCACCTGCTCCTGCAGCTTGTGACAGCAGACGAGCCAGGCAGTTCTGTGTGTCAGTGTCTCACATGGGAGGTGTTCTGACCAGGGCTTGTCTCTCCCTCCTCTCCCCCAGCCCAGGCAGCAGCCCTGGGTGTCTCTCTCCACATCCTTCCTCTCTCCTGGTGGCAGTGGCTCCCAGGGCAGTGCCACCATCCCTCCCCGTGCTGCTGGCTCTCCACAGCTGTCCCTCTTCCTCACAGAGATTATTTTTATCTCCCTTTGTTTGCCAATTACAAATAAAATCCCTCCCAGTTTTACTGTTTTCCATTTGACTCCCGGATTCTTCCTCCCTTTGTGTTTCCTTCTCCCCGGGCCAGGGGTGGAGGGGACAGAGTGACCCTGGATAACCCCACACACAGCAGGAATGTTCACCTGCTGTTCCACCTCAGCTGAGTCCCCACAGTGGTGTCACCCATGTCACCACCTCCCAGGGGGGGAGCCCCCAGAATGGTGGTGAACAACCCAAGCAACCCGCTGAGCTGAGCTGAGCTGAGCTGAGCTGCTGGCTCTGCCTGGCCTTCCCAAACCTTCCCAAATCCATCTCCCTGTGGCATCCCCTTCCGGGGGCACTGGGAGGCCTGGGCTTGGGATCTGCTGCCTGCGAAGGGAAATGCCCCAAAGGAATGGCCTGGCCTGGCCTGGCCTGGCCTGCTCTGCTCTCCTGCCCTGCCCTCTCCTCCCCTCTCCTGCCCTCTCCTGCCCTGCCCTGCTGTCAGGGTTTAACACTGCCCTGGCAATTAAACCCAGTAACAGATTTTTCTGTGAATCCCCCTCTCCTCCCTGATAAGGAAAGGAGAGAGAATAAGGGAGAGAGACTTGTGGGTTGGGAACTAAACTACACAACTTTAATGAAACAGGAATGAGAAATAGGGAAAATTACTAAATCTATACAAATATACAGGAAAATTGATCCCACGCTCCTCCCCCCTTTCCCCAATAACTCTCACGTCACCACGGAGGCTGCAGGGCAGCCCTGGGAAAGTCCAGGCTGGAATTCTGGGGTCAGGAGCAGTTGGGAGCTGGAGGCAGGAACACACAGATTCAGGTTGGAATGGATCAGGAGCACAGGCAGAGGAATGGATGGAATCCTCCCAGGATGCTGAAGCAAACAGGGAACAGGTGAAGGAAGAGCAGGAAGGGCAGGAAGGGGCAGGAAAAAGGGAGCAGAAAAGAGGGGTCTGACCCTGGTGATCCCTCCAATTTATCCTGAGTATGAGGTGTATGGGATGGAATACTCTGTCTGGTCAGTTCTGGCATCTCTCTCGTTTGTTCCTCCCCAGAGGAGGGGTTCAGGTGGGACCTCTTTACTCCTTCTGCAGGGTAAAATGTTCCTCAGAGCTGAGCAGTGTCCTTGGCTCTGCACACCAGTGCCTGGCAGTGACTAGAAACATCCCGTGGGATCAGTCCCAGCAGCAGACACTGTCTGAGGAACTCGCTGTTCATTTCAGCAAGTGCAGCTGCTTACAAGAAAGCAAAACTACTTACAAAAAAGCAGAAGCACAGACCAGAAACTCCCCTTTATCCCGGCCCAGACCCGCACACTGCCCCGCCCCGCCCTGCAGCGCTCCTCCCGCCCGCCAGAGGGCGCTGTACGGCCCCGGCAGCGCCGCGGTGCACGCCGGGATCTGTAGGCGGAGGAGGAGGCCGGGAGGCGGCGGGGCGGTCACTTCCGGCCGAGTTGCGCCACTTCCGCGAGGGNAAAATTACTAAATCTATACAAATATACAGGAAAATTGATCCCACGCTCCTCCCCCCTTTCCCCAATAACTCTCATGTCACCCCTGAGGCTGCAGGGCAGCCCTGGGAAAGTCCAGGCTGGAATCCTGGGGTCAGGAGCAGTTGGGAGCTGGAGGCAGGAACACACAGATTCAGGTTGGAATGGATCAGGAGCACAGGCAGAGGAATGGATGGAATCCTCCCAGGATGCTGAAGCAAACAGGGAACAGGTGAAGGAAGAGCAGGAAGGAGAGAAGGGGCAGGAAGGGTGTTTGACCCTCGTGATCCCTCAAATTTATCCTGAATATGAGGTGTATGGGATGGAATACTCTGTTTGGTCAGTTCTGGCATCTATCTTGTCTCAGGCCTCCCAAAGGAGGGGTTCAGGTGGGACCTCTTTACTCCTTCTGCAGGGTAAAATGTTCCTCAGAGCTGAGCAGTGTCCCTGGCTCTGCACACCAGGCTCTGGCAGTAACTATAAACACCCGGTGTGATCAGTCCCAGAAGCAGACACTGTCTGAGAAACTTGCTGTTCATTTCAGCAAGTGCAGCTGCTGACAAGAAACTGAGCTGAAAGCAAAAGTACAAACCAGAAAATCACCTTTATCCTGGCCCAAACCAGGACAGTCCTGAAAAGTGAAAACCTGTTAAGGAATACATCCTGGGGAATAGCTGGGAGCAAATAAAGCTAAATAAAGAGCAAATAAAGCTATCCTAGAAACATCATCAGCAAATGAGCAGTAATTGCTGAGGGTGGCTGCACTTGTGCTCTGGTCATTAATCCAGATTCCAGGTGATGTTCAAGCCCTTGATAAATTCTTGCAGACCAGGACGAGTTCCTAATTGGTCTCCAGCTCCTTCTCTAGAAGGTGTCCAAGGAAACCTGCTTCTATCCCACAGGTGAGATCCATCCTTGCAAATCCTACTCCACTTCCTTGGCAGAGCAAATGAGAGAGGGGTAAGGGGCTCTTAGGAACAGATCAGGTCACTGGAGAAAAAAAAATAAAATAGTCTAAAAGTGGCACTTTTCATTTCATTGGCAACCCATTGTGCATTTTTCTCTCTCTTTCCTCCTCCTCCTCACATCTGCTGCTTCAGGAAATGAGGAAAGACAGAATTCGTGGATTAGTATTGGCTGAGAATTTTCTGCTTTGCACTTTATTTCCTAGAAAGATCCTGGATTCACCAAGCTGCAGCCATTTCCTTCAGGTCCTTAAATAAATGTCATTAAATTTGGAAAGGAAAGGAAAAAAAAGATTTTTTTGAGTTATTGTATACAGCTTTGGGCTTCTTTGAAGAATACATATTATGCTTGTTTTGAAATGGCTCTTCCTCTAATCTTCTTATTACTCTATATTTATTTTGTTTTTAATGGGACCTAAAAGAGGAAAAATATCTGCAATTACCCATCTCAAATTTTTTCACAGATTACTGGACTTCAAAACCTGTCAGGATTTGAAGGGAAATTTTTTCAAATCTAAAGTTCTCACAGGACAAAAGGAAGTTTCACAACCATCTCCATTTTGATATTCTGATTAATTTCTTTGTGTGTGTCTGGGGGGAATTTTATGGGAATCTGATGGAAAGATATGTTCGTTGGATCTAGCCACATCCTGAGTTCTTTGTCCCACAGCAAATCCAAAGTGCCTTGAATAATCTTCATGGCTTTGCAGCCTGCACTGAGATAAACAAGAGGAGAACAATTTGTCTTGATACCCCTAGAAGAAAAATAAATATCAGTGTCACATCTTATTCATTTCTGAAGATGGAACAGTGTTGCTCTGGTTCAAGTGCTAAGAGCAGTGTTGGCAAACTTTCCACCTTCTGTCTGCAAAAAATGCCAAGAAAAGTGCTTGGACTATTTAAAATGCCTCCTCCACCTTGGGGATCCTCCCAAAGTGGGGGGACAACGAGCAGGAATACAGATTTTCTAATGGTCACAGAGCAAACTGGACGGAAAATGGGAAGGATTTTCTCTGAGGACTTCGAGCATTCATTTCTTAATGGTGTGACCGCTGGTAATTCAGAAGGAATTTCTTCTGGAAGTGGTCCAGGGGATGACAGGNAGCCCGTGGGGGAGAGCCCGGGGAGCCCGTGGGGGGGAGCCGGGGCTGTGGGTGAGGGAGAGGTGCGGGGCAGGAGCGGGGCCGCTGTAACCTGTCCCTTGTCCCGCAGCGCTGCTGATGCGGCCCCTGGAGAAGGGGCCCATGGTGGCCCAGATGCTGCGCATAATGCAACTCCTGTCGCGGATCGAGGAAGGCGAGAACCTCGGTGGGTCCCCGGCTCTCCCAGCAAAGCTCTGGGGACACCCCAGTCCCAGCTCGCAGCCTCCCCCCGCGGCTGCAGCGTGCCCTGGGGGGTGGCTGTGTCCCTGCAGCCCCCGGAGCTGTGACTGTCAGGGCAGAGAGCAGCTGTGTTGTGCTGCTCCAGCTGGGAGCAGGAGGCCCAGCCCGGGGCTGTCCTGCCCCCGGGAGGTACCAGCCTTGGCACCTCTGCTCAGCTCTGCTCGTGCCTTCTGCAGTGCTCCCTGGGGCAGGCTGGGGCAGTCAGGTGGTGCTTCTGTAGCTGGCCTGGTGAGGGGGGAATCCTGCAGTTTAGGCCTTGCTGCCATCCCCTGTCACCTGCAGCAGCTTTGGACTTTGCAGTAAAACTGGAGATGGAGTGGCTCCCTCTGGGAGTCTCTGAGCACCTCACAAACCCCCAGCCCTGGCCTCTTGCAGATTGCACCTTCGATAAAGAGTCAGAGCTCACCCCTCTGGAGTCAGCCCTTGGTGTCCTGGAGCTCATCCAGGAGGAGTTCTCTGTGGCTGAGAAGACGATGGAAACAGTGCAGAGGATGGTGAAGGAAGCTGTAAGCCCTTTGTCTTCCCCAGATCCCCTGCTTACCTCCTGACTGAGGAAAGCCTTGTGTGGAGGGCAGTGGGGGTCACCCCACGTGCAGGGGGTTGGTAGCACTGCCCTGGCCACAAACACCTCCCCTGGGGAGAGCTCCCCTGCAGCTCTCTCACTCCATGCGCAGATTGTGCCTCTGGGGGCTGGTGCTGTGCCTCTGGGGGCTGGTGCTGTCCCCCTGGGGGCTGGTGCTGTGCCCCTGGGGGCTGGTGCTGTGCCTCTGGGGGCTGGTGCTGTGCCTCTGGGGGCTGGTGCTGTGCCTCTGGGGGCTGGTGCTGTGCCTCTGGGGGCTGGTGCTGTCCCCCTGGGGGCTGGTGCTGTGCCTCTGGGGGCTGGTGCTGTGCCTCTGGGGGCTGGTGCTGTGTGGCCCAGGCACTGAGGTTTGGGGTTTGTCTCTGCAGGCTGTCATCGTCTGCATCAAAAACAAAGAGTTTGATAAAGCTTCCAAAATTGTCAAGAGGCACATGGGGAGGGAGCCCAGGAGCCAGGTGAGCCCCTGAGGGGTGGCTGGGGGGGGCTGTGGGGAACCTGAGGGCAGAGGAGGTTCCCTGAGAACCCTCTGGGCCTGGAGTGTGTTCAGAGGCCCCGGCCCAGCTCCCTCCCAGCTGCTCAGAGCATTCTGCCCTCTGCTCCAGAAGAAGAGGAACGAGTTGCTGACTCTCATCCGGGAGAAGAATTTTGCTCATCCCCTGGTCAGAAACTTCTCCTACAAGAGCTTCCAGCAGAGCATGTTCCAGTTCCTCAAGAGCTACGTGGACGACTCGGAGCCGCTGCTGCTGACGGTGGGGACCTGCCCCAGCCCCTCACCCACCCCTGGGGGCAGGGGGGACAGACCTGGGGGGCAGTGGGGTGACAGCAGCTGGGGCTAGGGGGCTGGTTTATGGGGTTTGACCCCCACGGGGTTGCTGGAAGGTCTGTGGGGCTGAAGTTCTGCAGTCTGTGCAGAAGGTTTCCAGGAGCTCTGGGGGTGGTGGAGCTGCCAGCAGGAAAAGCTCAAAGTGCCTTTGGGAGGGGGTGAGGGGGGGTGGCAGCAGAGGGAATCAGCTCCACAATGGTCATTTGTTTGGGTTTTTTTTCTGTCCAAGATCATGAAAAAGACTTTAAATTCACAACATGGCAGAGAACCAAAACACTGCTCAGTGACTCCTGAGCCTGCAGACAGGCTGATGGAGCAGACAGCAGAGCAGGAGCCCTTGGGCAGGGCCCAGAGCCCAGTGGGAGCCCCAGAACCTGCAGGAACACCACAAGGCTCAGAGGAAGCTCCCGATCCCACAGAAGAGGCAGGAGGCCCCACTGCAGCTCCCCAGCCCCTGGAAGGGACTCGTGACTCCACTGCAGCTCCCCAGAGTGTGGAAGGAGCACCCGACCCCTCAGCCACTCCTGAACATCTTCCAGCAGTGCTTAATACCATGGAAGATGCTTCTGAGCCAATGGAAATACCTGGAGAACCAGCAGCAGCTCCAGAACTGCCAGCAGTGCCCTCCAGGGACTCAGAGAGGTGAGCAGAGGCTCCTGACCCTGCCTGGCAGCAGCTCTCTCCTAAGGAGCAGTTTGCTTTTAACTGCACCAGGTGCCAGCCCCAGGCCTAGGGCCCAGTGAACACGTGGAGGGGGTTTGGGTTTATTTTGCAGACATTCAGTGCTTTGGAAACCAGGGAGGGAGGGAGGGAGGGGGTGGCTGTGCTGCAGCAGTGTTTGGTGTCCATATGGCTCAGCCCCTCCTGGGGAGCAGCTGAAGGGTGCCAGGACCTGGGAATGTCCTCCCAAGCCCCAGGGTGTGCTGGAGGGTTGGGAATGTGGAGGATGTCCCTGTAGGGAAGAGCCTGACTTGGTGACATGGAGCCAGCCTGGTGACATCGTCACAGCCTGCTGGGTTGTGTTTGTTTTGTAGGCAGCCCCCTGGGACCACCTATGGGATCTCTGTCCTGAGAGAAGCTTTCAAGATCCTGTCCGACTCCCAGGACTCGGAGGCACTCTTCAGCCAGCTGGATGCAGCAGACTTTTCCTTCCCCAAGCATCTGTCTCCTTCTGTATCCCACAGACCCAAGAGGCGGAAAGAAGCGGAGAGCCAGGAGCCTGAGAGCCCCGACCCCCCCGAAACACCCCCCAGGGGCAAGCGCCTCCTGACCATAAGCAAACTGGTCATGGAGCAGGACAGCCAGCACAGCGAGTCCAGCAAGAGCCCGGACTCCTCCCAGGAGCCCGTTGTCTCCTCTGCTTCCAGACCTCCTCAGAAACCCCAGGACCAGCTGGTGTCCACCCAGAGTGCCAAGTACGCAGCCCCCCCCCCCTGCTGGCCCTGCACCCCCCCCTGCACCTCCTCAGCTGACCTGGGCAGCCTGAGCACCAAAACCCTCTGCCTTTAATTCAGGATGAGTATTCTGACCACCTCTTCCCTCAGTGTGTGTGGCTCTGGTGGCCTCTCACTTTCTTGGCTGGCTCATGGGGAGGAGAAGAGGGTCAGAGGCTCCCGGGGGTGTTGTTGGGTGATGGCAGTGGGTGTGTGTCTGTGTGTTGTTGTGTCTGTGTGTGTGTGTCTGTGTGTGTGTGTCTGTGTGTGTGTGTCTGTGTGTGTGTGTCTGTGTGTGTGTCTGTGTGTGAGTGACAGGGCACTCCTGTTCCTCTCAGCCTGGGAAGGGTGGATCTCCCTGAAGCACAGGAGGTGGCTGCAGGTGGAGCTGTTGCAAGCAGGTGACATCTCTCCCAGCCCTTGTTGCTGTTGTCTCGCTCAGGGTTCAGCATCCCTGTCAGGGATGACAGTGAGGAGGGATTTCCATTGTTCCCTTCCTCGAGTCACCTGGGAATTGGAGTTGAAAACCTTCCTGCTCCTTCAGGGACATGGGAGTGGTGAGGTTTGGCCTCTTGGGTGGTTTTTCTGGTTGTACCTTGTTGGTGTTGCTGTCCCAGGGATGTGTCTGGAGCTTATCCTGAGGGTGCAGGGGAGTGCTGTGGGGAGGTTTGGGGAACTCGAGCTTCAGCCCTGCTGCTGTGCAGGGTGGTTTCCAGTTCCCCTGGGGAGTGATTTGGTGTCTGTGCCCCCTGTGGGTGTCTGGAAAGCCTTTGCCTGTTGGGACTTGTGGCAGCATCTGCCTGGAACCTCATCCTGTCTGCTGCAGCCCATGCCTGGCTCTCCAGTGCCTGTGTGCAAGGAAGAGGCACTCAGCTGTGCAGCCTCAAGTAAAAATAGAGAGCAGGTGCCTCCTCATGAGTGTCTGCAGTGGTGGTGGGTGCATCAGCCAGGGAGGAGCCTTCTGAAGCTTCTTTTAACCCAGTTTAATCTCACTGGGTTTGTGTGGAGGACTGGGAGCTGGTGGTGGGGCTGAGGCACTTGACCTCCCAGAGAGGCCCCTGGAGCTGGGCTCAGTGGCACAGGGGAGGCTCCTGGGGAGTCTGGAAGGTTCTGCCTCCAGCTGCTGGCAGCTCCGTGCTGTGCAGGAAGGCTGGGGCAGCCCAGCTGTGTCTGTCTGCTTCCTGCCAGGGCAGTTTGAGTGTTTGCCCCCTGAGCCTCCTGACAGGGGCTCCTGAGGGCTTCCCCTCCTCAGGGGGCTGCAGGGGAGGTGTGGGGGTGTTCTATCTGCTGCTCTGGGGGTGCTTTTCTCTGCCCTGCCTGCTGTGCTTCAGGGGCCCGCAGGCACACTGAACGCTTCCCTGCTTTCAGGTCCTTCCAGGGGAGGTGGAACAGCTCGTATGGCAAAGAGGAAAAAGACTGCTGGAGTGATGAGGATGAGCTCTTCTCAGATGCAGGTGAGAGCAGCCCCCCTGCTGCTGGTGGTCACTGCTGACACCCCTGGCCCTGGGCTTGTTCACCTTGCTGCTGCTGGGTAGTGGAATTTTGAAACCAGAAATCCTAAAAACCCAAGAAAACCTGTGACAGTGCAGCTCCAGGAGACTTCTTCTTCCTCCCTCTGACCTGAGGCCTGTGCCAAAAACCAGGAATGTCTCAGGCTCCCCTGCTGAGCTCACAGGATGTTGGACCTGCAGCTCCTGCCCTGTTCTCCTGCATGGCTCTCAACTGGAGCTCCAGTTTCCCTTTTCAGGCAGATCCAGTTTCCAGACCAGTTCCCTTTGCAGCTGGAGGGGCACTGGTGGAAAGGAGCAGACAATGAAGGGCCCAGTCCATCCTGGCCACGTCTGGGGTGGATTCCCCCATTCTTGTTGGAAAGCTCTCACAAAGACTGGGGCTTGAACTGGAAGGGCAGCGTGTGCTGCAGCTGGGGAGGGTGGGGATGGGGCAGTGTGGAGCTGCTGGCTGACTGCACAGCCCTGGGGGAGATCTGCACCCCCCGAGCTGGGGTAAATGTCCTTTTCTGTTTCAGCATCATTGGAGGCAAACGGCCACAACTCCACAGCGTTCGGCTCGAAGAAGCAGGTAAGGTGGAGCCTTGGGTCCCCTCAGGGCTGGAATCAGGATGGGGCTGGGTAGAGGAGCAGACTCAGGCAATCAGACACCCTGGTGAGGAGCTCAGCTGCTCAGGCAGCCTGCAGGGTGGGCTGCTGCTGTGGTGTTTGCTGGGGCTGGAGGCAATATCCACGTGTGATGGGAGCTGTGCAGAGCTGCCTGGGGTGCCTGTGCTCACACAGCCCTGCCTGCTTCTGCCTGAAGCTGTGCACACTGCAGCACAGTGTTCCTGCTAACTCCTCCCCTCAGTTATTTTGGTTTTTCTCCAGTACAAAAACACAGGGAACTCCTGTGAAATCAGAACCTGAACTCAGAACCACGGGATCATTTTGGTTGGAAAAAGGTCTTTAAGATCATTCACTCCAACCGTTCTCCCCAGCACTGCCAGGGCCACCCCTGCCCCGTGTCCCTCAGCACCACATCTCCAGGGACTGGAAGCCCCTCCGGGGATGGGGACTCCACCCCTGGGCCAGGCCCTGACAACCCTTTCCAGGCATTGAGAAATTGTCCCCAAGCTCCAACCTAAACCTCCCCTGGCACAACTTGAGGCCCTTCCTCTTGTCCCATCCCTTGTTCCTGGGGAGCAGAGCCCGACCCCCCCTGGCTCCAACCTCCTCTGGGGGGGTTGCAGAGAGCCAGAAGGTCTCCCCTCAGCCTCCTCTGCTCCAGGATCAACACCCAGGGCCCTCAGCAGGGCAGACTTGTGGTTCTGCCCCTGGGGTGCTCAGGGAAGGCTCCTGCCCTGCTCTTGTGCAGAAATGGACGATCCAGGAGAGCGAGTGGATCAAGGAAGGGGTGAAGAAGTTTGGTGAGGGGCGGTGGAAAGCCATTTGCCAGCAGTTCCCCTTCCAGAACCGCACGGCAGTGATGATCAAGGATCGCTGGAGGACCATGAAAAAACTGGGAATCCTCTGAAGTTGTGAGTCACCAGACCTTTGGTGTCAAAACCTTTTTCTTTTCTTCTTTTTTTTTAATTTTTTTTTTTTTTTTGGAAGCTGGACTGGAGTGCTGGCAGTGAGGAGGCTGCTGTGCTCATCCCCAGTGTGTGTTGGGGCCCCAGGGCTGCTGGAGCAGAGGGAAGCCCTGCTGGAAGGAGCCACTTCTGGAGGTCTGGCTGCCAGGTTTGGGTCTCCTGCAGCTGGCAGCAGCCTGACCACACCTGCTGGGAAATGATCAGCATTGGGATTTCCTTTTCCAGCTGCAGCCCCATGGGCTGTGAAGTGGCACTTTTTGCTGCTCAGATGCTGTCAAAGGGCAGAATAAGCCCATCAGGGGCCTTTTTTTTTTTTTTTTTTTTTTTAATGTATTTTAAGTCTCTGAACTGTGGATTGGTTGTTGCATCTGTTTGCATTCTGTTCCCTGTGGGGGAGAGGCAGCAGTTCAGGGCTGCTGGGGGGGGTGCAGGCCAGGAGATCTGCTCTGACTCTGTATTTTTTTCCACATTTATTTCTGTTTTGGCAAGGGCTGTTCTGCGTGGGGGGATTTCCCTCTCCCAGTTCTGAGGCTGTAAAAAGCATTCTCTTTTGTTATGTTCTCTTGTTATTCTCTTCTGTTGTTCCCACGTTCAAACTTCCAGAGTTTGGTTGTGTCTGAGGGACCCTTCTGGTGCCTCCCATGGTGTCAGCCCCTGCCAGCCCCCGGTGCTGCCCCGCGGTGCCCGTGTCTGGGTGGTTTTCTGTAAAATAAAAGTTTGTTTCTTCTTGTCGGGCAGAGTTCTGGTAACTGTGTCAGTGCAGGAGTGTGGGGCACACCCTGCCCTGGGAATGGGGGGTCAGGGGGGGCTGTGCTGGGGGCTCTTTGGGGTGGGACAGTGATGCCTGAGGTGTGGGGTGCTGCTGCAGGAGACAGGAGATTCTGGGTTAGTTTCTGTTGAAATCAAAGGTCTGGGGGTGTTTTCTGAAAGCCTCTGGGCCGTGTTCCCAGGGAGAATTCTGTCTGGGAACACCTGCTCCCCCCTGGCCTTCACCTGCAGCTGCTGGATGAGCTTCCCCACCCCCTGGCTCTGCCTTGGCCTTTCCCTCACAAAACACTCCCTGGGGGGAGTGGGAGCACCCGGAGCTCCCAGGGGCTGTTCAGAGCTGTTCAGGCCTTGGTGCAAGCCACGAGCTGGGCCAGCACTTGCCCAGGCTGTGTTGATGCTGTGTGGGGCTGAGCCAACACCTCTTACCCCAGCTGCGTGGGGAAGGTGTTGCAGCCAAGGCTTCACTCTACAGCTGGAAGTTTCTTGGAGTAAAAACACTTTTCCAGCTCAATTTGCTCCTTGAGAAGAGGCAGGGCCCGGCACAGTGTGGGTCAGCAGGAGGAGGGGGGCTGTGCTGGGTCAGTTCCTGCTCCCCCTGAGCTCACCTGGAGGAGCAGCTGGTGCTGGGCTCCTCCTGGCACAGCCCCGGGGCAGTTAATCATTACCAGCCCCCGGGAGCAGCCGGGCAGGAGCAGGAGCAGGAGCAGGAGGATGAGGATGAGGATGAGGATGAGGATGAGGATGAGGAGGATGTTGCTGCTGCTGCTCCTGGTGGTCCCTGCCGGCTGCCCCAGGGCTGAGCCCCTGAGCAGCTCGGGGCAGGACCCCCCCTTCCCCGGGGCAGATGGCTACGACTTTGCTGTGGTCATCCCAGCAGGGGAGGTGCAGTGCTTCTGGCAGTTTGCCCACCAGAGTGGGAATTTCTTCTTCAGCTACGAGGTGAGAAGGGAGGGACCCTGTGCCAGAGGGGCTTCCCCCGGGGTGGGGTCAGTCCTTGCCTGGGGGCCACCCCATGGCTCTCCGCTGTGCTGGGTGATCCTCTGGCTCCTGTGCCCAGGGTTATGGGTGGCTGGAGTGGGGTGGTGGGCATGGAATCTTTCATGTTGGAAAAGACCTTTGGGATCATCGAGTCCCTTGGGATCATCCCCCAGCACCACGCCTAAAGGATCCTTAAACACATCTGGGGATGGTGGCTCAACCAGCCCCCTGGGCAGACTTCTCCAGGCTCTGACCACCCTTCCTGTGATTTTTTTTTTTCCTAATTCCCTCTCTAACCCTGCCCTGTTGCAGCCTGAAGCCATTCCCCCCCTGGTGACCGTGTGCTGCCTGAGCTCCAGAGCCCACGGGTCAGGACACGGGATGGTTGGTCACTTGGTACTTCACCTCAGGCACTGGGGGTTTTTTTTAGGCAGTTTCCACCATCAATCCCATTTATTTAAAAAAATTAACTGTTTTAAAGCCAGAAGTTGGCGCTGAGGGCTCTGGACATGGTGCTGGAGCACCTGGAGCTCCCTCAGAGGGAGGTGTGGGGGGCTGTGCCCTTGGCTGGGCTGCTGGGGGCTGTCTCAGCACACCGAGGTGTCAGGCACAGCCCTGAGTGTCCCCACGCTCTGTCCTTGCAGGAGCAGCAGCCCTTGAGCTGCTCTTTACCCTCTGCTGGCTGCTGGAGAGCCAGGACCCAGCCCAGCCCAGCTCCACCTCCCTGCTCCTGAGATCCCAAACCAAGCCCCGGGGCTCCTGCAGGGTCCCATCCATCCCCCGGCTGCAGACTGGGGCCCACAACCCCCCCTCGGGTGTCTCCTGCCTCCAGGTCCAGCGTGCCACGGGGATTGGCAACCAGAGGGACATCTTGGCCACAGCCAGTGACCCCAGAGGCTCCCAGCTGGGTGCTTCCCAGCACCTCCGAGGACAGATCGACTTCCACACCCCGGAGACAGGTCCTCCCCCCAGCCTGCCCGGGCAGACAGTGCTCCCCACACCCGGGGCTGGCTCTGCCTGGCAGCAGTTCCTCTCCTCAGGACACCTCCCACCCCTCTCTCCCTGCAGGGTTCTACCAGCTGTGCCTGGACAACCGGCACAACCACTTTGGCTTCATGCAGGTCTACCTCCACTTTGGTGTCTACTATGAGGACCCTAAGGTGGCAAAGCAGCGGGGGGCAGGGGGGGCAGAGCTGAACAGCACCCTGGAGGCCATCGGGGTGAGTGTCAAGGGTGCAGCCCAGCAGGGACAGAGCTCCCGAGGGCACCAAGGGGGTGTTTGCTGCAGGGAGAGCCCCTGGGGCAGCTCCACACCCCCGGGCTGTGTCCAGCTCCTGCCCGTCCCCCAGCTCAGCATCCAGAAGCTGCAGCTCAGAGTCTTCCACATGTGGAGGTTCTACAGCTTCGACCGCATGCGGAAAGCCTCCGACTCCTTCCTCCTGGAGTCCAACCACAGCTACATCACCTCCTGGTCCCTGGCCCAGAGCTGCCTCATCATCTTCTCCGGGGTCCTGCAGCTCCACTGCCTGAAGCGCCTCTTCAGTCTCCAGAGCCCCAGCAGGCAGAGCTGCTAGGGGAGCCCCGAGCCCCTGCCTGCAGTGCCTGGGCACGGAGCTGCCCCAGTCCCCAGGGGGAGGGAAGGATGGGTTCTGCCCCCAGGAGGAGGAAGGGGAGTTCCCCCAGCTCCTGCCGGGCCTCAGCTGGAGGCACCCCGAGGGAGGAAGAATGTGATGTAGGCACAGAGACTCTGTGTGCTGGGGGGCTGGTGACATCCCTGCCTGTCCCAAGTGTCCCAATGTGCCTCTTCTAGCAGACCCCAATAAAGGAACCCCCAGGAGTGACCACAGCCTCCACCCTGTGAGCCTCACAGGCAGCTGCCTGCCCCTTCCCCCTCCCTGGAGCTCAGCTCTCAGCCTCCCCAGTCCCATCCCAGCTTCTCCCCTCCAGAGTTGTACCCCAGTGCCACCCAGGGGGCTGTGACCCCCTCCCCAGAGGCTCCACACCAGGCACTCAGAGGAAGGAAGAGCTTTATGTGAGGGAAGGGCTGGCAGAGTGGGGGCCCCTCCTCTCAGCAGCACCCCAGGGGGTGTCAGCAGCTCTCAGTCCCTCTGCCCCCCCTGAGGGTGGGCTCCCCACGTGTCTGCTGCACCCAGGGTGCAGGACAAGGTCCCATGGGGGTGCCCTTAGGTCAGAGCGTCCTCGTTCCGCACGTACTCCCCGACGTCCGCCTGGTGGAACACCACGATGGCCATGGGATCCACCTTCCGGCACTCCTGGGTGGACTTGGCAGCCACCCCAAAGCCCTGGGGAGGGGAGGAGAGGTGAGGAGGAGTCACACACACCCCTGGTAGGAGCCCTGGAGGAGCAGGGGCTGCCCCGGGGCGGGTACTCACCAGAGGGATGTCAGCCATGGAGAACACCACCACCCCCTGGTACTGCGCCGTGTGCTCCGTGATGCGGCCCAGCCCCGACTTCAGGACGTGGTTACCGTAGAGGAAGGACTGCTCCGAGCCTGGCTTCACCCACACCTTGTACTGCCAGAGAGCACCAGGGCTGTCAGGCTGGGGCACCGGTGAGGAGCACCGGGAGGGCATGGAGGGGATCAAAAGGGACTGTGAAGGGGGCCTGGGGGGTCAGTGAGGAGCTGGGGTGTGGACACTGAGGGGCTG